>JAGVSP010000003.1:97500-102500 GCA_022494985.1 Micrasema minimum | reverse complement strand
TGTGTTGTGTTGTTTTGTTTTGTTTTTTTGTTTTTTTTTGTTTGTGTGGTGTTTTGTTTGTTTGTGTGTTTGTTGTGTTTGTTTTTTTGTGTGTGTGTTTTTGTTGTTGTGTGTTTGTTTTTGTTGTGTTTTTTTTGTTTTTTGTTTGTTGTTTTTTTGTGTGGTGTTTGTGTTTGTTTTGTGTTTGTGTTTGTTTGTTGTGTGTGTTTTGTTTGTGTTTTTTGTTTTGTTTTTGTGTTTGTTTTGTGTGTTGTTTTTTTGTTTTTTTTTGTTTTTTTGTTGGGTTTGTGGGTGTGTTGTGTTTTTTTGTTTTGTGTTTGTGTTGTTGTTTTTGTTGTGTTGTTGTTGTTTTTGTTTGTGTTGTGTTGTTTGTTTTTTGTGTTGTGGTTTTTTTGTTTTTGTGTTTTTTTGGTGTTTTGTGTTTTTGTGTGTTTTTTGTTGTTTTGTTTTGTTTGTTGTTGTGTTGTTTTGTTGTTTGTTTGTGTGTGTGTGTTGTTTTTGTTGTTTTGTTGTTTTGTGTTTTGTTTTGTTTTTTTTTTGGTGGTGTTTTTTTTGTTTTGTTTGTGTGTTTTGTTTGTGTTTTTGTGTTTTTTTGTTTGTTTTGTTTGGTTGTTGTGTTGTTTTTTTGGTTTGTGTTGTTGTGTTGTGTTTGTGTTGTGTTGTGTGTGTTGTTGTTGTGTTTTTTGTTGTTTTGTGTTTGTTTTGTGTTTTTTTTTTTTGTTTTTTTTTTGTTTGTTGTTTTTTGTGTTGTTTGTTGTGTTGTGTTGTGTTTTGTGTTTTTTGTTTTTGTTTGTTTTGTTTGTTGTGTTTTGTTTTTTTTGTTTTGTGTTTTTGTTGTGGTTTGTTGTTGTGTGTGTGTTTGTGTGTGTGTTTTTTTTGTTTTGTTTGTTGTTGTGGTTGTTTGTTTTGTGTTGTGTGTTTGTGTTGTGTTTTTGTGTGTTTGTTGTGTGTTTTTTTTGTTTTTTTTTGTGTTTTTTGTGTTTTGTGTTTTTTTTTTTGTGTTTTTTTTTGTTTTTGTTGTTTTTTTTGTTGTTTTGTTTTTGTTGTTTTTTGTGTTGTTTTTTTTTGTTGGTTTGTGTTGTTTTGTTGTTTTTTGTTTTTGTGTTGGTTGTTTTTTTTTTTTGTTGTTGTTTGTTGGTTTGTTGGTGTGGTTGTGTTGTTTTGTGTGTTGTTTTTTTGTTGTTTGTGTGTGTTGTGTGTTTGTGTGTGTTTTTTGGGTTTTTTGTGTTTTGTTTTGTGTTGTTTTTTGTTGTTGTTTTTTGTGGTTTTTTTGTTTGTTGTTTGTTGTTTGTGTTTGTTTGTTTTTTTGTTTTTGTTTTGTTTTTTGTTTTGTTTTTTTTTGTTTGTTTTTTGTTTTTGTTTTTGGTGTTTTTTGTGTTGTTTTTTTTTTTGTTGTGTTTTTGTTTTTTTTGTTTTTTTTTTTTGGTTTTTGTGTGTGTGTTTTGTTTTGTTTTTGTTTGTGTTGTTTTTGTGTGTTTGTTTTTTTTTGTTTTGTTTGTTTTGTGGTTTTTTTTTTGTGTTTTTTTTGTTTGTTTTTTTTGTTGTGTTGTGTGTGTTGTTTTTTGTTGTTTTGTGTTTGTTGTTGTTTTGTTGGTGTTTTTTTTTTTTTTTTTTTTTTGTTTGTTTTTTTTTTTTTTGTGGTTTTGTTTTTTGTTTTTTGTTGTTTGTTGTGTGTTGTTTGTTGTGGTTTTGTTGTTGTTTTTTTTTTTGTGTGTTTGTTGTTTTTTTTTTTTTTTTTTGTGGTTTTTTGTTTTTTGTGTTTTGTTGTTTTTGTTTGTGTTTTGTTTGGTGTGTGTTTTTGTGTTGTTTGTTTTTTTTTTTTTTTTTTTTTGTGTGTTTGTGTTTTTTTTTTTGGTTTGTTTTGTTTTTTGTTTGTTGTGTTTTTTTTTGTGTTTTTTTGTGTTTTTGTGTTTTTTTTTTTTTTGTTGTGTTTTTGTGTGGTTTTTGTGGTGTTGTGTTTTTGTTGTTTTTGTTTTTGTTTTGTTTGTGTTGTTTTGTTGTGTTTTTTGTTTTTTTTTTTGTTTTGTTGTGTTGTTGTTTTTTGGTGTGTTTTGTTGTTGTGTGTTTTGTGGTTTTGGTGTTTGTTGTTTTTGTGTTTTTTTTTTTTTTGTGTTGTGTGTTGTTGTTTTTTTTTTGTTGTTGTGTTTTTTTTTTTTTTTGTGTTTTTTTTTTTGTTTTTGTGTTGTGTTTGTTTTTTGTTTTTGTGTTGTGTGTTTTTTGGTGTGTTTGTTTTTTGTTTTGTTGTGTGTGTGTTGTTTTTGTTTTGTGTTTTTTTGTGTGTTGTTTTTTTTTTGTTTTTTTTTTTGTGTTTGTGTTGTGTTTTGTTTTTTGTTTTTTGTTTGTTTTTTGTTGTTTGTGTGTTTGTTTTGTTGGTGGTTGTTGTTTTTGTTGTTTGTGTGTGTTGTTTTTTTTTGTTTTGTTTTGTGTGTGTTTTGTTTTGTTGTTGTTTGGTGTTTGGTTTTTGTTTTTGTTTGTTTGTGTGTTGTTGTTGTTTTGTTTTTTTTTTTTGTGTGTGTTTGTTTTTTTTTTTGTTGTTGTTGTTTGGTTTTGTTTTTTTTGTTGTGTTTTGTTTGTTGTGTTGTTGTGTTGTTGTTGGTGTGTTTGTGTTTGTGTGTTTTGTGTGGTTTTGTTGTTTGGTTTTTTGTTTGTGTGTTTTTGTGTTTTTGTGTTTTTTGTGTTTGGTTTTGTTGGTTGTTTTGTGTGGTGTTGTTTTTTGTTTGTTTTTTTTGTTTTTTTGTTTTTTGTGTGTTTTTTTTGTGTGTGTTTTTTTGTTTTTTGTTTGTGTGTTTTTTTTGTGTTGTTGTGTGTGGTTTTGTTGTGTGTTTGTTTTTTTTGTTGTTTGTGTTTTTTTTTTTTTTTTTGTTGTGTGTTGGTTGGTGTTTTGTGTGTGTGTTGTTTTTTTGTTTTTGTTGTTTTTTTTGTTGGTGTTTGTGTTTGTGTTTTTGTTGTGTTTTTGTGTTTTTTTTTGTTTGTTTTGTGTTTTGTTTTTGTTGTGTTGTTTGTTTGTTGTGTGTTGTGTTTTTTGTTTTGTGTTTTGTTTTTTTTTTTTTTTTGTTTGTTGTTTTGTGTTGTGTTTTTGTTTTGTGGTTGTTTTTGTTGTTTTTTTTTTTTTTGTGTTTGTTTTGTTTTGTTTTGTTTGTGTTGTGGTGTGTGTTTGTTTTTGTTTGGTGTTTGTGTTGTGTGGTTTTTTTTGTTTTTTTTGTGTTTTGTTTTGTTTTGTGTTTTTGTTTTTGTTTTGTTGTTTTTGTTGTTGTTGTTTGTGTTGTTGTTTTTTTTGTGTTTGTGTTGTTGTTTTTTTTTGTTTGTTGTTGTGTTGTTTGTTGTTTTGTTTGTTGGTTTGTGTGTTGTGTGTTGTTGTTTTTTTGTTTTTTTTTGTTTTTTGTTTGGTGTGTGTTGTGTTTGTGTTTTTGTTTTGGTTGTTTTTTTTTGTTTTGTTTTGGTGTGTGTGTTTTTTTGTTTGGTGTTTTTTGTGGTTTTGTTGTGTTTTTTTTTTGTTTTTTGTTGTTTTTTTGTGTGTTGTTTTTGTTGTTGGTTTTGTGTGTGTTTGGTTTTTGTGTGGTTGTTTGTGTGTTTGTTTTTGTTTGTTGTGTTTGTTTTTTTGTTTTGTGTTTGTTGTGTGTGGTTGTTGTTTTTTTTGTTTTTTTGGTTTTTTTTGTTGTTTTTTGTTGTTTTGTTGTGTTTGTTTGTTTTTTTGTTGTTTGTTGTTTGTTTGTTTGTTTTTTGTTTTGTTGTGTTGTTGTTTTTGTTTTTTTGTTGTTTTTGTGTTGTTTTTGTTGGTTTGTGTTTTTTTGTTTGTGTTGTGGTGTGTTTTTTTGTTTTTTTTGTTGTGTTTTTGTTTGTTTTGTTTGTTTGTTTTGTGTTTGTGTGTTTTGTTTGTTGTGTTTTGTTGGTGTGTTTTTTTTGTTTTTGTTGTGTTTGTGTGTGTGTTGTGTTTTTGGTTGTTTTTTTTTTTTTTTTTTTGTTTTGTTGTTTTTGTTTGTTTTTGTGTGTGTGTTGTTTGTTTGTTTGTTTTTGTTTTTTTTGTGTGTGTTTGGTTTTGTGTGTTTGTGTTTGTTGTGTTGTTGTTTTTTTTTGTGTTTGTGTTGTTTGTTTTTGTTTGTTGGTGTGGTGTTTGTGTGTGTTGTGTTGTGTTTTTTTTTGTTGTTTGTGTGTTGTTGTTTTTTTTTTTGTTGTGTTTTTTGTGTTTGTGTTTTTTTTTGTTTTTGTTTTTTGTTTGTGTGTTTTTTTGTTTTTTGTTGTTGTGTTGTTTTTTTTTTTTTTTGTGTTTTTTTTGTTTTGTTGTTGTTTTGTGTTGTTTTGTTTGGTGTTTTGTTGTGTTTTTTTGTTGTGTTGTGTGTTGTTTTTGTTGTTGTTTTTGTTGTTTGTGGTGTTTTGTTTGGTTGGTTTGTTGTTTTGTGGTGTTTGTTTTTTTGTGTTTTGTTGTTGTGTGTGTTGTTGTGTGTGTTTGTTTGTTTTTGTTTGGTGTTTTGTTTTTTGGTTGTTTGTTGTTTGTGTTTGTGTTGTTTTTGTTTTGTGTTTTGTGTGTTTTTTTTTGTTTTTGTGTGTGTTGTGTTGTTTTTTTGTGTTGTTGTTTGTGTTGTTTTGTTTTTGTGTTTGTGTTTGTGTTGTTTGTTGTGTTGTGTTTTTTTTTTTTGTTGTTGTTTTTTTGTTTTTTTTTGTGTGTTTTGTTGTGTTGTTGTGTTGTGTGTTGTGTTGTTTTTTGTTGTGTGTTTTGTTTTTTTGTTTTGTTTTTTTTTTTGTTTTTGTTTTTTGTTTTTGTGGTTTTTTTTTGTTGTTGTTTTTGTTTGTTGGTTGTTTGTGTGTGTTTGTTTTTGTTTTGTGTGGTTTTTGGTGGTTGTTTTTTTTTGTTGTTTGTGTTGTGTTTTGTGTTTTGGTTTTGTTGTTGTGTGTTGTTTGTGTTTGTTTTTTGTTTGTTTGTGGTGTGTGTTGTGTTTGTGTGTTTTGTGTTTTTTTTTTGTTTTTTTTTTGTGTGTTTTGTTTTGTTGTTTTGTTGTTTGTTT
>JAGVSP010000003.1:90000-95000 GCA_022494985.1 Micrasema minimum | reverse complement strand
TTTGTGTTTTTTTTTTTTTGTGTTGTGTTGTTGTGTGTTTGTTGTGTGTTTGTGTGTTTTTTGTGTGTTTTTTTTTTGTTTTTGTTTTTTTTTTTTGTTTTTTTTTTTTTTGTTGTGTTGTGGTTGTGGGTTTGTGTTTTTGTGTTTGTTGTGTGTGTTTGTTTGTTGTTTTTTGTTTTTTTTTTGGTTTGTTTTTTTGTGTGTTTTGTTTTTTGTGTGTGTGTGTTTGTTTGTTTTTTTGTTTTTTGGTTTTTTTTTTTTTGTTTTTGTTTTTTTGTTGTTGTGTTTTTTTTTGTTTGTTTTTTTGTTTTTTGTTGTTTTTTTTTTTTTTTTGTTTTTTTTTGTGTTTGGTTGTTGTTTTTTTGTTTTTTTTGTGTGTTTTTTGTTGTGTTTTGTTTTGTTTTGTTGTTGTGTTGTTGTGTTTTTTGTGTTTTTTTTGTGTTTTTTTGTTTGTGTTGTTGTGTTTTTTGTTGGTTTTTTTGTTTTGTGGTTGGTGTTTTTTTTTGTTTTTGGTGTTGTTTGTTTGTGTTGTTTGTTTTTTGTTTTGTGTTGTTGTTTGTGTGTTTTTTTTGTTGTTTGTTGTGTTTGTTGTTTTTTTTTGTTTTTTGTTTTTTTGTGTTGTGTTTTGGTGTTTGTTTTTTGTGTTGTTTTTTTTGTTTTGTTGTGTTTGTTTGTTTTTTTTGGTGTTTGTTTGTTGTTGTGTTTTTTGTGTGTGTGTTGTGTTTGTTTTGTTTTTTTGTGTTTTTGTGGTTGTGTGTTTTGTTTTGTGTGTTGTGTGTTTGTTGTGGTTTTTGTTGTGTGTTGTGTGTTTGTGTGTGTGTTGTTGTGTGTTTTTTGTTTTGTTTTTGTTGGTGGTTGTTGTGTTTTTTTTTTTGTTTGTTTTGTTTTTTTTTGTTGTTGTGTTGTGGTTGGTTGTTTGTGTTTGTTTGTTTGTTTTGTTTTTTTTGTTTGTTTTTGTGTTTTTGTTGTTTTTGTTTTTTTGTTTGTTTTGTTTGTTTTTTTGTTTTGGTGTTGTTTTTTGTTTTTTTTGTTTGTTGTTTTTGTTTGTGTGTTTTGTTGTTGTTGTTTTGTGTGTGTTGTGTTTTTTTTTGTTTTGTTTTTTGTGTTTTTTTTTTTGTTTTGTTTTTTGTTTTGTGTGTGTGTGTTGTGTGTTTTTGTTTTTTTTGTGTTTGTTTTTTGTGTTTTTTGTGTTTTTTTTGTTTTTTTGTTTTTTTGTTGTTTGTGTTTTTTTTTTTGTGTTGTTTTGTTTTGTTGTGTTGTTGTTTGTGTGTGTGTTGTTTGTTTGTTTTTGTGTTTTGTTGTGTTGTTTGGTGTTTTGTGTGTGTTGGTTGGTTTTGTGTTTTTTTGTTTTGTTTTTTTTTTGTTGTTGTTTGTGTGTTGTTGTGTGTTGTTGTGTTGTTGTGTTTTGTTTTTTGTTGTGTTTGTGTTTTGTTTTTTTGTTGTTTTTTTTTTTTTGTTGTTTTTTGTTTTTGTTTTTGTTGTTGTTTTGGTGTGTGTTTGTTTTGTGTTGTTTTTTGTTTTGTGTTTTTGTTTGTTGTTGTGTGTTGTGTGTTGTTTTGGTGTGTGTTGTTTGGTGTTTTTTGTGTGTTGTTTGTTTTTGTTGTTTGTGTTGTTTGTTGTGTTTTTTGTGTGTTGTGTTTTGTTTTTTTTTTTTGTGTTGTGTTTGTTGTTTGTGTTTTGTTTTTTGGTTTTTTTTTTTTTTTTTTTTTTGTTGTTTGTGTTTTTGTTTGTTTTTTTGTGTGTTGTTGTTGTTGTGTGTGTTTGTTTTTGTGTGTTGTGTTTTTTGTGTTTGGTGGTGTGTTTTGTTTTGTTTGTTTGTGTGTTGTGTGTTGTTTTTTTGGGGTTTTTTGTTTTTTTTTGTTTTTTTTGTGTTTGGTGTTTTTTTGTTTTTTTTTGTTGTTTGTTTTTTTGTTTGTTTGTTTTGTTGTGTTTTTTGTTTGTGTTGGTGTGTGTTTTGTTTGTTGTGTGTGTTGTGTTTTGTTTTTGTGTTGTTGTTTTTTTGGTGTTTGTTGTTGGTTGTTGTTTTTTGTGTTGGTGTGTGTTTTTTTTGTTGTTTTTTGTTGTGTGGTTGTTTTGTTTTGTGTGTTTTTTTGTGTTTGTGTGTTTTGGTTGTGTTTTTTTGTTGTTTTGTTTTTGTTGTTTTTGTTTTTGTTTTGTTTGTGTGTTTTTTGTTTTTTTTTTTGTTTTGTGTGTTTTTGTTTTTGTGGTGTGTTGTTTTGTTTTTTTTTTTTGTTTTTGTTTGTTTTGTTGTGTTTTTGTGTTTGTGTTGTTGTGGTTTTTGTTTTGTTGTGGTTTGTGTTTTTTTGTTGTTGTTGTGTTTGTTGTGTTTTTTTTTTTGTTTGTTTTTTGTGTTTTGTTTTTTTGTGTGTTTGTGTTGTTTTGTTGTTTTGTTTTTTTGTTTTTTTTTTTGTTGTTTGTGTGTTTGTTGTGTTTGTGTGTTGTTTGTTTTTTTTGTTTGTTTTTTTGTTGTGTTTTTGTGTGTGTGGTGTGTTTTTTTTTTTTGTTTTTGTTTGTGTGTTTGTTGTTTTGTGTTGTGTTTGTTGTTTTTTTTTTGTTGTTTTTGTTGTTTTTTTTTTTTTTGTGTTTTTTTTTTGTTGTTTTTTTTTTGTTGTTTTTTTTTGTTTGTTTTGTTTGTTTTTTTTTTGTGTGTGTGTTGTTTTGTGTTTTGTTGTGTTGTTTTTTGTGTTTTGTGGTTTTTTGTTTGTGTTTGTTTTTGGTGTTTTTTGTGTTTTTTTGTTGTGTGTGTTTGTTTGTGTTTGTTGTTTTTTTTGTTGTGTGTTGTTTTTTTTGTGTGTTGTTTTTGTGTGTGTTTGTTTGTGTTGTGTTTTTTTGTTTTGTTGTGTTTTTTTTTTTTTGTTTTTGTGTGTTTTTTTGTTTTTGTTTTGTTTTTGTGGTTTTTGTTTTGTTTTGTGGTGTTTTTTGTGTGTTTTTTTTTTTGGTGTTTTGTTGTTTTTTTTGTGTTGGTTTGTGTGTGTTTTTGTGGTTGTTTTTTTTTTGTTGGTTTGTTTGGGTTTGTTTGTTTGTTGTTGTTTGTTGTTGTTTTGTTTGTTTTTTGTTTTGTTTTTTTTGTTTGTTGTGTGTGGTTTTTTTTTTTTTTTTTTTGTTTTTGTTGTTGTGTTGTTGTTTTGTGTTTTGTTTGTGTGTTTTTGTTTTTGTTGTTTTTTGTTGTTTTTTGTTGTGTTTGTGTTGGTTGTGTTTGTTTTTTGTGTTTGTTGTTTTGTTTTGTTTTGTTTGTTTGGGTTTTGTGTTTGGTTTTTTTGTTGTTGGTTTTGGTTTTTTTGGGGTGTGTTTTTTGTTTTTTTTTTTTTTTTTTTTTTTTTTTGTGTTGTGTGTTTGTGTGTTTTTTTTTTGTTTTGTTTTTTTTGTGTGTGTGTTTGTGTGGTGTGTTGTTTTGTGTTTTTGTGTTGTTTGTGTTTTTTTTGTGTTTGTTTGTTGTGTTTTGTTTTTTTTTTGTGTTGTTTTTTTGTGTGTTGTGTTTTTTTTGTTGTTTTTTTTGGTTGTTTTTTTTTTTTTTGGTGTGTGTGTTTTGTTTTTTTTTTGTTGTGTTTTTGTGTTTTTGTTTGTTTGTTTGTTGTTTTTGGTTGTGTTGTTGTTGTTTGTTTTTTTTGTTGTGTTTGTGGTTTTTGTTGTTTTTTTTTTGTGTTGTTTTGTTTGTTTTTTTTTTTTTTTGTTTGTGTTTTTTTGTTTGTTTTTGTTTTGTTTTTTGTTTGTTTGTTTTTTTGTTTGTGTGTTTGTTTTTGTGTGTGGTTGTTTTTTGTTTTTTTTTGTTGTTGTTTGTTTTTGGTGTTTGTGTTGTGTTTGTTGTGTGTTGTTTTTTGTTGTTTTTGTTGTTTTTTTGTTGTGTTTTTTTGTTTTTTGTTTGTGGTTTGTTTGTTTTTTTTTGTTTTTGTTTGTTGTGTTTTGTTGTTTTGTGTGTTTTTGTGTTTGTGTGTTTTTTGTTTTTGTTTTTTTTGTGTTTGTTTGTTGTTGTGTGTGTTTTGTTTTTTTTTTGTTTGTTTTGTTTGTTTGTTTTGTGTTGGTGTTTTTTGTTTGTGGTTGTTGTGTTGTTTTTTTTTTGTGTTGGTTTGGTTTTTTTTTTTTTTTTTTTTTTTTTTTTTGTTTGTTTTTTTTTTTTGTTTGTTTGGTGTTTTTGTTTTTTGGTGTGTTTGTTTGTGTGTTGTTTTTGTTTTTTTGTTTTTGTGGTTTTGTGTTGTTGTTGTTTTGTTTTGTTTTGTTTTTTTGTGTGTTTTTGTTGTGTGTGTTGTTTTTGTGTTTTTGTGTTTTTGTGTTGTTGTTTTTTTTTTTGTGTTTGTTGTTTTTTTGTTTTTTTTTGTTTTTTGTTTTTTTGTTGTTTGTTGTGTTTTTGTTGTTGTTTGTTGTTTTTTTGTTTGTGTGTTTTGTGTTGTTTGTTTTGTGTGTGTTGTTTGTTGTTTTTGTTTTGTTTTTGTGTTGTGTTTTGGTGTTTGTTGTTGTTTTTTTTGTTGTGTGTTTGTTTTGTTTGTTTTGTTGTTTGTGTTTTTTTTTTTTTTTTGTGTTGTGTTTGTGTTGTTGTTGTTTTTTGTGTGGGTTGTTTTGTTGTTTTTTGTTTTGTTGTTTGTTTTTTTTGTTGTGTTTGTGTTTTGTTGTGTGTTTTTTTGTGTTTGTTTTTGTGTTTTGTGTTGTTTGTTGTTGTGTTGTTTTTTGTGTGTTTTGTTTGTTTTGTTGTTTTGTTTGTTTTTGGTTGTTGTTTTTTGTTTTTTTTGTGTTTTTTGTTGTTGTTGTGTTTTTTTGTTTTTTTTTTTTGTTTTTTTTGGTTTTTGTGGGGTTTGTTGGTGTGTTGTTTTTTTTGTTGGTTTTGTTTTGTGTTTGTTGTTTTGTTGTTTTTTTTTTGTTGTTGTGTGGTGTTTTGTTGTGTTGTTTGTTTTTTGTGTTTTTGTTTTTTTGTTGTTTTTGTTTTGTTTTTTTTGTGTTTTTTTGGTGTTTTGTTTGTTGGGTTGTTTGTGTTTTTTGTTTGTTTGTGGTTGGTTGTTGTGTGTTGTTTT
>JAGVSP010000002.1:150000-152500 GCA_022494985.1 Micrasema minimum | reverse complement strand
TGGGCTTCTTCTCTTCCCCCTTTTTCCCCTTTTTTTTTCTTTTTTTTTTTTTTTTCCCTTTCTTTTTTCCTTTCTGTCCCCCCCCATTCTTTTTTCTTTTCATCTGTCTTTGTCTTTTTGTTTTTTCTCCCTCCCTTTTTTTTCCCTCTTTTTTTTTTTGCTTTTCGGTTTTTTCTTTTTTTTTATTCTTTTTGGTTTTTTATTTCCCTTTCTCCTCCCTTTTCCCCCTTTGGTTTCTTTTCTTTGTTTGTTCCCCCCTTTGAATTCCTATTTTTCCTTTTATTTTTTCTTTTTTTTTTTTTTCTTCTGCTTTCCCGCTTCATTATTTTTCCCCCTTTTCCCTTCTCTTTCTACCATTTTTCTTCTCTCTTTTTTTTTATTGTCGTTTCCCCACACGAATTTTTCCCCTTTTCTTTGGTCTTTTCCTCTCTTTTTTCCTTTTTTTTTTTTTCTCTCCCTTTCTTTTTTTTTTCCCCCTTTTTTTCTCTTTTTTTTTTTTTCCCTCCTCGTCTTCTTTTTTTTTTTTTTTTTTCTTTCTTCTTTTTTTCCCCCCCCTTCTTCTCCTCTTTTTTTTCTTTTTTTCCTTATGTGTTTCCCCCTTTTCCGCCCCCTTTTTTTTCCTTCTTTTTTTTCTTTTCCTTTTCCCTTTCTTCCCCCTTTTTTTTCTCTTTTTTTTTTTTTTTTTTTTTTTTTCCCCTCTCCCTTTTCTCTTTTTTCCCCCTTTCTTCCCCTCGTTTTTCTTCCCTTCTTCCCCCATTTCTTTTATTCTTTTTTTTTTTTTTCTTTTTCTCCCTTTTTTTTTTCCTTCTATTTTTTTTTTCTTTCCTTTTTTTCCCCTTTCCCCGGGACTTTCTTCTTTTTTTCTTTTTTTTTTTTTTCCCCTTTTTTTTTTTTTTCTTATTTCTTCCTTCTTCCCTTCTTTCTTTTTACCTTTCTTTTTTTTTTCCCCCTTCTTTTTTTTTTTTTTCTTTTTTTTTTTTCCCCCCCCATTCTTTTTTCTCTTTTGCCTTCTTATTTGTTTCTTTTTTTTTTCCCTTTTTCTTTCCCCTTTACCTTTTGTTTTTTTTCTTCTTTTTATTAATCCTTTTTTTCCCTTCTTTTTTTTTATTATTTTTTTTTTTCCGGGGTATTACATTTTTTTTTTTTTCTCCACCTTCCCCCTCCCCCTTTTCCCCCCCTTTTTTTTTTCCCCAATTTCCCCTTTTCTTTCCTTTCTCTCTTTTTTGTTTTTTTTTTTTTATCTATTTTCTTTTTCTTCTTTTTCTTTTTCCCTTTTCCTTTTCTTTTTTTTTTTCTCTTTTTTCTTCTTTCCTTTTTTCCCCCCCCCTTTTTTTCCTTTTTTTCTTTTTTTCCCCTCCCTTGTTCCCTTTTTCCCCTTTTTTCTTTTTTTTTCCTTTTTTTTCCCCGTTTTTTCTTTCCTTTTCCTTTATCTTCTTTTTTTTCCCCTTCTTTTTTCCCCTTTTTTTTTTTTCCCCTTTTTTTTTTTTTCCCTTCCCCACTTTTTTTTTTTCTTTTCCTTTTTTTTTACTTTTCTTTTTCTCTTTTCCATTTTTTTTTCTTTTTTCTTTTTTTTTCCCCTTTTTTTCTTTTTTTTTTTATTTCCTTTTTTTTTTTTTCCTTCCTTTTTTCTTTTCCTTTTTTTTTTTTTTTTTTTTTTTCTTTTCCCTTCCGGTCGGCTCTTTTCTTTTTTTTTTTTCCTTATTCCCTGTTTTTTCTTTATTTTCTTTCCTTTCTTTTTTTTCCCTTCTTTTTTTTTCTTTTTTTTTTTTTTTTTTTTTCCCTTTTTTTCCCTTTCCCCTTCCTTTTTTTTTTTTTTTTCCCCCTTTCTTCTTTGTTTTTTCTCCTTTTCCCTTCCTTCTTCTTTTCTCTTTTTTCCTTTTTTCCCTTCCTCTTTTTTTTTTTTTTTTTTTTTTTTTTTTTCTTTTTTGTTTTTTTTTTTTTCTTCTTTTCTTTCCTTTTTCTTTCCTTTTTTTTTTACTTTTTTTTCTTCCCTTTTCCTTCCCTCTTTTTCTTCCCCCTTATTTTTTTTTTTCCCATTTCCGTTTTCTTTCTTTTCTTTCTTTCCTTTTCTTCTTTTTTTGTTTTTTTTTTTTCCCTTTTTGTTTTTCTTTTTTTTTTTTTCCATCCCCCGATTCTTTTTTCTCTTCTTTTCTTTTTTTCTCTTTATTTTTTTTTTTTTTTTTTTCCTTTTCCCCCCCCTTCTTTTCTTTTTTTTTTTTTTTTCTTTTTTTTTTCTTCCCCCTTTCTTTTCCCCTTCTTTTTTTTTTCTTTTTCTTTTTCTTCTTCCTCTTTTTTTCTTTTTTTTTTTCTTTTTTCTTTACTCTTTCTTTTCCCCTTTTCCCCCCCACTTCTTTCCCCTTTTTTTCCTTTTTCTTTTTTTTTTTTTTTCTTTTTTTTCTTTCCTTCTTTTTTTTCCTTTTTTTTTTCTTTTCTTGCTTTTCCTTTTTTGTCTTTTTTTTTTTTTTCCCTCCCTTTTTTCTTTTTCCCTTTTTTTTTCTTT
>JAGVSP010000002.1:122500-140000 GCA_022494985.1 Micrasema minimum | reverse complement strand
TTTTTTCCCTTCTTTCTTGGGGTTTCTTTCTTTTTTTTTTCCCTTTTCTTTTTTTTTTTCTTCTTTTTTTTTCTCTTTTTCTTTTTTTTTATTTTTTTTTCTTTTTCCCTTTTTTTTTTCTTCTTTCCCTTTCTCTTTTTTCTTTTTTTGGTTTTTTTTCTTTTTTTTTTTTTCATTTTTTTTTCTTCTTTTTTTTCTTTTTTTTTTTCTTTTCTTTTTTTTTCTTCTTTTTCTTTTTTTCTTTTTCTCTCTCTTCTCTTTCTCTTTCTTTTTTTTTTTTTTCTTCTTTTCTTTTTTTTTTTTCTTTTTTCTCTTTTCTTTTTTCCTCTCTTCTTTCTTCTTTCTCCTTTTCTCTTCCTTTTTTTTTTTTTTCTTTTTCTGTTTATTTTTTGCTTCTTTTTTTATTTTTTCTTTTCTCTTTTTTTTTTTTTTTTTTCCTTTTTCTTTTCTTTTTCTTTTTTCCCTTCTTCCTTTTTCTCTTTTCTTTTTTTTTTTTTTCTGTCTCATGGTTTTTTTTTTTTTCCCTCTTTCTTTTTCTTCTTTTTCCAAGGGGGGGGATTCTTCTTTTTTTTTCTTTCTTTTTTTTTTTTTTTTTTTTTTTTTTCTTTTTTCTTCTTTTATTTCTCCTTCCCTTTTTTATTTTTTTCTTTTTGTTTTTTTTTCTTGTTTTTATTTCTTGGTCTTTTTTTTTCTTTTTTTTTCTTCTTTTCTCTTTTTTTTTTTCTTTTCTTCTTTTTTTTTTTCTAATTTTTCTTCAAAAATCTTCTTTTTTTCTTCTTTTTTTTCTTTTTTGTTTCTTTCTTCTCTTTTTATCTTTCTTTTTTTTTTTTTTTTCTTTTTTTTTTTCTTTTATTCTTTCTCTCTTCTTTTTTTCTTTTCTTCTTTTGCCTTTTTCCCTTTTTTATTTTTTTCCGTTTTTCTGGTCTTTTTCTTTACTTTTTTCTTGCGTTTTTCCCCTCTTTTTTTTCTCTTTTTTTTTTTCTTCCCCCCTCTTTTTCTTCTTTCCAATCCCCTTTTTCCCTTTTCTTTGTTTTTTCTTTATTTTCTGCTTTTACTGTCTCTTTTTTTTTTTTCTTTTTCTTCTGAGTTTTTTTTCCCTCTTTTTTTCTTCTTTTTTTTTAAAATTTCTTTCTCTCCCTTCTTTCTTTTTCCTTTCTTTTCTTCTATCCTTTGCCGTTTTTCATTGTTTTTTTTTTTCTTCTTTGTTTTGGGGGTTGTTTCTTTTTTTTTTTCTCTTTTCTTTCTTTTTTTTTTCATTTCTTTTTTCTCTTCTTCTCTCTTTCTTTTTGTTCCTCTCTTTTTTTTTTTTTTTTTTTTTTCTTTCTTTTTTCATTTTTTCTATTTTTTCTTTTTTTTTTTTTCCTTCTTATTTTTTTGTCTTCTTTTTCTTTTTCTTTTTTCTTCCTTTTTCCCCTTTTTTCCCGTTCTTTGTTTTTTTTTTCTTTTTTTTTTTGGAGTCTTGTATTTTTTCTTCTCTTTCATTTTCTTTCTTTTTTTTCTTTTCTTTTTTCTGCTTTAATCTCTTCCCCTTTTTCTCCCGGCATTTTTTTCTTTCTTTTTCTTTTTTTTTCCTTTTCTTTATTCCCGTTTTCAAGAACCATTTACTTCTTTTTTTCCAATATCTTTTTTTCTTTTCCCTCTTTTTGTTTTTTTGCTTTTTTTTTTTTCCTTTTTTCCTCTTTTTTTTTTCTTTTCTTCTTCTTTTCATTTTTTTTTTTTTTTTTTTTTTCCCTTTTTTTCTATTCCTTCTTTTCTTCATTTTGGGTCTCTTTTTTATTCCTTTTTTTTTTTCTTGATTTCCTTTTCTTTTTTTTCCTCCACCCTTTTTTTTTTCTTTCTTTTTTTGTTGTTTTTTCTTTTCTTTTTCTTTTCTTTTTTTTCCCTTTTTTTTCTTCTTTTTTTTTTTTTTCTCTCTCTTCTTTTCTTTTTACTTTTTTTTTTTTCTTCTTTTCCCCCCTTTTTTTTTTTCTTTTTTTTTTTTTTTTTTCTTTATCTTTCCTCTTTTTCTTTTTTTCTTTTTTTCCCCTTTTCTTTCCCTTTTTTTTCTTATCTTTTTGGTTTTTTTTATTTCCTTTTTTTTTTTTTTTTTCCCTTTCTTTTTTTCCTTTTTTTTCTTCTTTCTTTTTTTTCCCTTTTCATCTTTTTTTTTTTCTTTTTTTTTTTTTCCCTTTTTTTTTCTTTTTTTTTCTTTTATTTTCTTTTTTCTCTTCCCTTTTTTCCTTTTTTTTTTTCTCCTTCTTACTTTCTTTTTCTTTCTGATTTTTTTTTTTTTTTCTTGTTTTTTTTTTTTAGTTCCTTTTTTTTCTCTTTTTTTTTTTTTTTTCTCTTTCTTCTTCTCTTCTCCCCTTTTTTTTCTTCCTTCTTTGGTTTTTTTTTTCTCCGCTTTCTTTTTTTTTTTTTCTCCTTCTTTTTTTTCCCTTCTTCTCTCTTTTTTTTTTTTTTTTCTTTCCTTTTTTCTTTCCTTTTTTCTTTTTCCCTTTTTTCTTTTTCTTCTCTTTTTTTTTCCTTCTTTGGTTTTTTCTTTTTTTTTTTTCCCTTTTTTTCTTTTTTTTCTTCTTTCTTTTTCTTACTCTTTTTCTTCTTTTTTCTTTTCATTTTTCTTTTTTTTTTTTTCCTTATTTTTTTTTCTCTCTTTTTTTTTTTTTTTTTTTCTTTTCTTTTTCCCTTTTTTTTCCCCCTTTTCCTCTTTTTTTTTTCTTAAATTTTCTAACTTTTTTTTTTCTTTCTTTTCTTTTTTTTCCTTTTTCTTTTTCTTTTCTTTTTTTTTTTTTTTTTTCTTTTTTTTTTTTTTTTCTTTTCTTCTTTTTTCTTTTTTTATTTTTCTTTTTTTTTTTCTTTTCTCTTTTTCCCCTATTTCTTTCTTTTTTCCTTTTCCTTTTTTTATTTCTTTCTTCCTTTCTTTTTTTTCTTTTTTTTTTCTCCCTTTTTTCTTTTATTTTTTTTTTTTTTTTCTCTTTTTTTTGGGTAGTTTTACTTTTTTTCTTTTCTTCCTTTTTTTTTTTTTTTTTCTTTTTTTCTTTTTTTTTTTTTTTTCCCTTCTTTCCTTTCCTTCCTTTCCTTTTTTTTTTTTTTTTTTTTCCCTTTTTTATCTTCATTTCTTTTTCTCTTCTTCTCTTGGGGTCTTGGAAGAAAAATTTTTTTCTCTTGCTTTTCTTTTCTTTCTTCTCTTACATCTCCCTTTCTTTTTTCGTTTTTTTCCCTTTTTTTTCTTCTTTTTTTATCCCCTTTCTTGTTTTTTCTTTTTTTTCTTTTGTTTCTCTCTTCTATTCTTCTTTCCTTTTTCTTTTTTTTCTTCCTCTTTCTTCCTTCTTTCTTTTCTTTCCTTTTTCCGTTTTATTTTTCTTTTTCTTTTTGTTTTTTTTTAACTCTTCTTCTAGCAGGGATTTCATCTTCTAGTCTTTTGATTTCTCTCTCTTCTCTTTTTCTCTTTTTTTTTCCCTTTTATTTCACCTTCTTTCTTCCTTTCTTCTTTCTCCTTTCTTTTTTCTTTCTTCATGTTTTTTCTTTTGTTCTCTTCTTCTTCTTGTTCTTTCTTTTAAAAACAAAGATTCCTTTCTTTTCTTTCTTCTATTTTTTTGGTTTTTTTTCTTCTTTTCTTTCTTTCTCTAATTTTTTGTCCGGTCTACGTCTTTTTCTTCCCAAACACTTTTTTTTTTTTCTCTTCTTTTTTTCTTCTTTTCTTTTTTTGGGGGGGGGGTCAAATAAAAAATCTTCTTTTTTTTTTTCTTTTCTCTTTTCTTCTTTTTACTTCCCATTAGTTTTTCTTTTTTCTCCTTTCTCTCCTTTTTTTTTTTTTTTATTTTTTTATTTCTTTCTTCTTTCTTTCTCCCTTACAGAAAACTCTCCTTATTTTTTTTTTCTTCTTTTCTCTTTTTTCCTTCCTCTTTTTTTTCTCTTTCTTCTTTCTTTTTTGTTTCTTTCCATTTTTTTATTCTTTCTTTTTTTCTTCTTTAGGGGAACTTCTCTTGTTTTCTTTTTTCCTTTCTTTTTTTCACTTTCTTTCATTCTTCCTTTTTTTTTTTCTTTTCTTTTCTTTGTATTTTCTTTCTTGTTTTTTTCTTTTTTTCTGCTTTTTTCTTCTTTCTTTACTTCTCTTTTTTTTCTTATTTTTTTTTTTTCTTTTTCCTCTTTTTTTTTTTTTTTCTCTTTCTTTTTTCTTCTTTTCCCTTTCTTTCTTCTTATCTTTCCTCTTCTTCTTTTTCTTGAATTTCTTTTCTTTTTCTCTTTTCTTCTCTTTTAGGATTTCTTTTTCTTTTCTTTTTCTTTTCCTTTTTCTTTTCTTTTCTTCCTTTTTTTGCTTTTCTCTTTTCTCTCCTTCTTTCTCTCTTACTCTTTCTCTCTTCTTTCTCTTCTTTCTTTCTTTTTTTTTCTTCTTCTTTTCTTCTTTCTTCGGGTTCTTCTCTTTCTCTTTCTTTTTCTTTTTCTTCTTTCTTCTTTTCTTTTTCTTTTTCTTTCTTTTCTTTTTCTTCTGTCTTTCTTTCTTTTTCTCTTCTTCTCTTTTCTTCTTCTTCTCTTCTTTTTCTCTCTTCTCTCTTCTTTTTTCTTCTTTTCTTTCTCTTTTTCTCTCTTTCTTTCTTTCTTCTTTCTCTTCTTTCTTTCTTCTTCTCTCTTCTTCTTCTTTTTTCTTTTCTTCCCTTTCTTCTCTTTCTCTTTTTCTTCTTCTTTTTCTCTTCTTCTTTTCTTTTCTTTTCTCTTCTTCTTCTTCGTCTCTTCTTTCTCTTCTTTCTCTCTCTTCTTGTCTTTCTTCTCTCTTTCTTTTCTCTCTTTTCTTTCTTCTTTCTTCTTTTCTTCTCTTTCTTTCTCTCTTCCTCTTTCTTTCTTCTTCTTCTCTTCTCTCTCTTTCTTTCTTTTCTCTTTTTCTCTTTCTTCTCTTCTCTCTCTTCTTCTTTTATTTTCTCTCTTCTTCTCTTTCTCCTCTTTTTTTCTTCTTCTTCTCTTTCTCTTTTCTTCTCTTTCTATCTTTCTTTTTTTCTCTTCTTTCTTCTTTCTTCTTCTTCTCTCTTCTTTTCTCCTTTTCTTTCTCTTTTTCTTTCTTCTTCTTTTCTTCTTCTCTTCTTCTTCTTTTCTTCTCTTTTTTCTCTCTTCTCTCTCTGTCTTCTTCTTTTCTCTTCTTCTTCTCTCTTCTTTCTCTCTTCCTTTTCTCTTTTAACTTTTCTTTACTTTTTTCTCTTCTTCTCTTCTCTTTTCTTTTCTTTCTTTCTCTTTTCTTTCTACTTCTCTTCTCTTCTTTCTTCTTTTTTTCTTTCTTTTTTTCTCTTCTCTTCTTTCTCTTCTCTTCTCTTTTTTTTCTTTTTTTTTCTCTTTCTCTTCTTTCTTATTCTTCTTCTTCTTTCTCTTTCTCTCTTCTTTTCTTTCTTCTTTTCTTTTTCTTCTTTCTTTTCTTCATTTTCTTTCTCTCTCTCTTCTTCTTTTTTCTTCTTCTTCTTTTCTTACTATTTTCTTTCTCTTTTTCTCTTCTTCTCTTCTTTCTCTCTCTCTTTTCTTCCTTTCTTCTCCTCTCTTTCTTCTTCCTACTTTCTTTCTCTCTCCTTCTCTTCTTTCTTCTCTTTCTTCTTCTTTCTCTTTTTTTCTTTCTTCTCTTCTTTTTTTTTCTCTTTCTTTCTTCTTCTTCTCTTTCTCTTTCTTTCTATTCTTTTCTTTCTTCTTTTCTTTTCTCTCTTTTCTTTCTGCTTTCTTTTCTCTTTTCTTTCTTTCTTTCTTCTCTCTCTTCTTTTCTCTCTCTTCTCCTCTCTTTTTCTTCTCCTCTCTTCTTCTCTTTCTTCTCTTTCTTTTTTCTTCTTTCTTCTTCTCTTTTCTCTTTCTTTTCTCTATCTGCTTTCTTCTTCTCTTTCCTTCTTTCTCTCTTTTCTCTTTCTCTTCTTTTTCTTCTTTTCTCTTTCTTCTCTTCTTTCTTCTCTTCTTCTTTTTCTCTCTTCTTTTCTTCTCTTTCTTTACTTTCTTCTCTTCTTCTTTTCTCTCTTTCTTTTTCTTCTCTCTTTCTCTTTCTCTTTCTCTTCTTTTTTCTTTCTTCTCTTTCTTTCTCTTTCTTTTCTTTTTCTTTCTTACTTTCTTTCTTCTTTTCTCTCTTCTTCTTTCTTTTCTCTCTTTTCTCTTCCTCTTCTTTTCTTTTCTCTTCTTTCTTTCTTTTTTTTCTTCCTTTTCTTCTTTTTCTTCTTTTTCTCCTTCTCTTTCTATCTTCTGCTCCTTTTCTCTCTTCTTTTCTTCTCCTTCTTCTTCTTTTTCTCCTCTTCTTTCTTTAATTCTTCTCTCTTTCTTTCTTTTACTTTCTTTTCTCTTCTTTTTCTTCTCTCCTCTTTCTTCTTTTCTCTCTTCTTCTCTTCTTCTTTCTTCTCTTTCTTTTCTTCTTCTTTCTCTCTCTTTCTTTCTTCTTTCTTCTCTCCCTTCTTCTACTTTCTCTCCTTTCCTTTTCTTCTTTCTTTTCTTTCTCTTCCTCTCTTTCTTTCTTCTCTTCTTCTCTTCTCTCTTTTCTTCTTCTTCTTTTCTTTCTTCTTCTCTTTCTCTTTCTTTTCTTCTTCTTTTTCTCTTTCTTCTTCTTTCTCTCTTTTCTTTTTCTTTCTTTCTCTTCTTCTCTTTTCTTTTCTTTCTTCTTTCTCTCTTCTACTTTCTTTTCTTCTTCCTTCTTCTCTTTTCTCTCTTTCTTTCTTCTTCTTCTTCTCTTCTCCTCTTCTTCTCTTCTTCCCTCCTCTCCCTTCTTTTCTTTCTCTTTCTCTTTTCTTCTTTCTCTTCTTTCTTCTCTCTCTCTTCTTTCTCTTCTTCTTTCTTCTTCTTCTCTTTTCTCTTTCTCTTCTCTTTTCTTCTCTTCTCCTTCTCTTCTCTTCTCTTCTCTCTTCCTTCTATTCTTTCTCTCTTCTTTCTTTCTTCTTTTCTTCTTTCTCTTTCTTCTTTTCTTCTTCTTCTCTTTCTTCTCTTCTCTTCTTTCTTCTTTCTCTTCTTCTCTTTTTCTCTCTTCTTTTTCTCTCTTTCTTCTCTTTCTTTTCTTCTTTTCTCTTTCTTCTTTCTTTCTTCTCTCTCTCTTTCTCTTCTTTTTCTCTCTCTCTCTTATCTTTCTTCTCTCTTCTTCTTTCTTCTTTCTCTTTTTCTCTTCTCTCTTTCTTTTTTTTCTTCTTCTTTTCTTCTTTTCTTCTCTCTTCATTCTTTCTCTCTTCTTTTCTCACTCTTCTTTTCTCTTTCTTCTTTTCTCTCTCTTCTTCTTTCTTCTTCTTCTCTCTCTTCTTCTCTTCTTCTTTTTCTTTCTTTCTTTCTTTCTTCTTCTCTCTTCTTTCTCTCTTCTTTCTTCTCTCTTTCTCTTCTCTTTCTCTTCTTTCTCTTCTTCTTCTATTCTTTTCTCTCTTCTCTCTTCTCTTTTCTTTCTCTCTTCTTCTTCTCTCTTCTCTTCCTTTTCTTCTCTTTCCTCTTTCTTTCTCCTTCTTTCCTCTCTCTCTTTTCTTCTTTCTTTCTCTTTCTCTTCTTTTTCTTCTTTCTTTCTTGCTTTTTCCTCTTTCTCTTTCTCTCTTTTTTTCTCTCTCTTCTTCCTTTTTCTCTTTTCTCTTTCTTTCTCTCTCTTCTTCTCTTCTTCTTTTTTTCTTCTTCTCTTCTCTTCTCCTTTCTCTCTTCTTTTCTTCTCTCTTCTTCTTCTTTCTCTTCTCTTTCTTCTCTCTTTCTTTTCTTTCTTCTTCTCTTCTTTTCTTCTTCTCTCTTTTCTCTTTCTCTCTCTTTCTCCTCTTCTTTTTCTCTTTTCTTCCTTCTTTCTTCTTTCTCTTTCTTCTCTTCTTTCTCTTCTTTCTCTTTCTTTCTATCTCTTCTCTCTTTCTTCTTTCTCTCTTTCTTTCTCCTTTTCTTCTTCTTCTTTCTTCTCTTTCTCTTCTTCTCTCTTCTTCTTCTTCTTTTCTTCTCTTCTTTCTCTTCTCTTTCTCTTCTTCTCTTTCTTCTCTTTCTTCTTCTCTCTTCTTTCTCTTTCTCTTCTTTCTCTTTTCCTTCTTCTTCTCTTCTCTTCCTTCTCTCTTCTTCTTTCTTCCTCTTTTCTTCTCTCTTCTTTCTCTTTCTTCCTTTCTTCTTTCTTCTTTCTTCTTTCTTCTCTCTTCTTTCTTCTTTCTTTTTCTTCTTTTCTTTTTCTTCTCTCTTCTTTCTTCTCTTTCTTCTCTTTCTTCTTTTCTCTCTTCTTCTTTCTCTCCCTTCTCCTTTCTCTTCTTCTCTTCTTCTTTCTTTTCTTTCTCTTCTCTCTTCTTTCTCTCTTCTTCTCTTTCTTTCTTTTTCTTTCTTCTTACTTTCTTCTCTTCTTTCTTTCTTCTTCTCTCTCTTTTTTCTCTCTTCTTCTTTTCTTCTTTCTTCTCTCCTCTTTCTTCTTCTTCTCTTCTCTTTCTTCTTCTTCTTTCTTTCTCTTCTTTCTTCTATCTTTCTTTCTCTCTTCTTCTTCTCTCTTCTCTTCTCTCTCTCTTTTCTTTCTTCTTCTTCTTTCTTCTTTTTTCTCTTCTCTTCTCTCTCTTTCTTTTCTTCTCTCTCTTTCTTCTTCTTCTTCTTCTTTTTTTTCTCTTCTTCTCTTCTTCTTTTCTCTCTCTTCTTTCTTCTCTTCTTCTTTCTCTCTTCTTTTCTCTCTCCTCTTCTTTCTCTTTCTTTCTTTCTTCTCTTTTCTTCTCTCTTCTTTCTTCTCTTCTCTTCTCTTTTCTTCTTCTTTCTTTTTCTTCTCTTCTTTCTTTCTCTCTTCTCTTTCTCTCTTCTTTTTTCTCTTCTCTTTCTCTTCTCCTTCTTCTCTCTTTTCTTCTTTCTCTTCTCTTCTTCTTTCTCTTTTCTTCTATCTCTCTCTCTTCTCTTCTCTCTCTCTCTTTCTCTCTTCTTTCTTCTATCTTTCCTCTTTACTCTTTCTTCTCTCTCTCTTCTTCTTGCTCTTATCTCTTCTTTCTTTCTCTTCTTCTCTTTCTTTCTTTATTTCTCTTTTCTTTCTTATCTCTTCTCTCTCTCTCTTCTCTTCTCTTTTCTTTCTTCTCTCTTCTTCTTTCTTTCTTCTTCTTCTTTCTCTTTTTCTTTCTCTCTTCTTCTTCTTCTCTCTTCTCTTTTCTTTCTCCTTCTTCTTCTTCTTTCTCTTTCTATTTCTTTCTTTTCTTCTCTCTTTCTCTCTGCTATCTCTCTTCTTTCTTCTCTTCTCTTCTCTTCTCTTCTCTCTTCTCTCTCTCTTTCTCTCTTTCTTCTTCTTCTCTTCTCTCCTCTCTCTCTTCTTCTTTCTCTTTCTTCTTCTTCTCTCTTTCTCTACTTTTCTCTTTCTTTCTCTTCTTCTTCTTCTTCTTTCTTCTTCTTCTTTCTTCTTCTCTTCTTCTTCTCTTTTCTTCTTCTCTTTCTCTTCTCTCTCTCTCTTTCTCTCTTCTTCTCTCTTCTCTTCTCTT
The DNA here is from genome assembly GCA_022494985.1 of Micrasema minimum. NCBI lineage: Eukaryota > Metazoa > Arthropoda > Insecta > Trichoptera > Brachycentridae > Micrasema > Micrasema minimum. The sequence continues at coordinate 130,647 of JAGVSP010000002.1, read as the reverse complement.
CTTTTCTTCTCCTCTTTCTTCTTCTTCTCTCTCTTTCTTTCTTATTCTTCTTCTTCTTCTCTCTCTCTTCTCCTTTCTTCTCTTCTTTCTTCTTCTTCTTTTCTTTCTCTTCTCTTTTCTTCTTCTCTTTTCTCCTTCTCTTCTCTTTTTCTTCTTATCTTTCTTCTTCTCTTCTTCTCTCTTCTCTCTTCTTCTTTCTCTTCTTTCTCTCTCTTCCTTTTTTCTCTTCTTCTTCATCTTTCTTCTTCTTTTTCTTTCTCTCTTCTCTTCTTTTCTCTTCTTCTTCTTCTTTCTCTCTCTCTCTTTCTTCTCTTCTTCTTTTCTCTTTCTTCTTCTCTCTTCTTCTCTTCTTTCTTTTTCTCTCTCTTTCTCTTCTTTCTATCTTTCTTCTTTCTTCTTTCTCTCTTTTTCTTCTTCTTTCTCTTCTTTCTTCTCTCTTCCTCTCTTCTTCTTCTCTCTCTTCTCTCCTTCTTTCTTCTTTCTTCTTTTTCTTTTCTTCTTCTTCTTCTTTTCTTCTCTTACTTTCTTCTATCTTCTCTTCTCTTTCTTTCTTCTCTTCTCTTCTTTCTCTTTCTTCTTTCTTCTTCTCTTCTTCTTTCTCTTTTTTTTCTTCTTCTTTCTCTTCTTTCTCTTCTTCCTCTCTCTTCTTCTTCTCTCTCTCTTCTTCTCTCTTCTCTTCTTTCTCTCTCTACTTCTTCTTCTCCTTCTTCTTTTCTTCTTCTTCTTCTCTCTCTTTTCTTCTTTCTCTTCTTCTTTCTTCTATCTTTCTTCTTATCTTTCTCTCTTCTTCTTCTTCTCTCTTTCTTCTTCTCTTCTTCTCTTCTTCTTCTATTTTCTTCTTATCTTTTTTCTTCTCTTTCTTTCTTCTTTCTCCTTCTTCTTTTTCTCTTCTCTCTCTTCTTCTCTTTTCTTCTCTCTCTCTCTTCTCTTCCTTCTTCTTATCTCTTCTTTCTTCTATTCTTCTCTCTCTTCTTCTTTTCTTTCTTCTTTTCTTCCCTCTTCTCTTCTTCTCTCTTTTCTTTTATTCTTTCTTTCTTCTTCTTCTATTCTCTTCTTCTCTTTCTTTCTCTCTCTCTTTCTTCTTTCTTTTCTTCTTTAAATTCTTCTTCTTCTCTCTTCTTCTTCTTTCTTTCTTCTTTCTTCTCTCTCTCTCTTCTTCTTTCTTTCTCTTTCTCTTCTTCTTTCTTCTTTCTTTCTCTCTCTTTTCTTTCTTCTTCATTCTCTCTTCTTCTTCTTTTCTCTTTCTTCTCTTCTCTCTTCTTTTTCTTCTTATCTTCTTCTTTCTTTCTTTCTCTCTTCTCTTTCTTCTCATTCTCCTTCTTCTCTTTCTTCTTTCTTCTCTTTCCTTCTTCTTTTCTCTCTTTCTTTCTTCTCTTCTTCTTCTCTCTTTATTTCTTTCTCTTTCTTCTTTTCTTCTTCTTCTCTCTCTTCTCTTCTTTCTTTTCTTCTTTTCTCTCTTCTCTTCTCTTCTCTTCTTTCTTCCTTCTCTCTACTCTTCTCTCTTCTTTCTCTTTCTTCTCCTTCTTTCTCTTCTCTCTTCTTCTCTCTTTCTTTCTTTCTCTCTCTCTCTTCTCTTTTCTCTTTCTTTTTCTTTCCTCTTTCTTTCTTTCTTCTTTCTTTCTCTTCTTTCTCTTTCTCTTCTTCTCTCTATTTCTTTTCTTTCTTCTTCCTTCTTCTCTTCTTCTCTTCTTCTCTCTTCTTCTCTTCTTCTTTCTCTTCTCTCTGCTTCTTTCTTTCTTCTTCTCTTTTCTTCTTTCTTCTTTCTCTTCTCTTCTCTCTTTTTCTTCTTTTTCTTCTCTGCTTCTCTTCTTCTTCTCTCTTTTCTCTCTTCTTCTTCTTCTTCTTTCTTCTTCTTCTCTTCTTCTTTTCTTCTCTTCTTCTTTTCTTCTTCTCTAATCTTCTTTTCTTTCTTTCTCTTCTTCTCTTCTTTTCTTTTCTTCTCTTCTCTTTTCTTCTTCTTTCTCTTCTTCTTTTCTTCTTTCTTCTTTCTTCTCTTCTTCTTTCTTCTTTCTTCTTCTTTCTTTCTTCTCTTCTAACCTTCTTTCTTCTTTTCTTTCTTTCTCTCTTTCTTTTTTTCCTCTCTTCTATCTTCTTCTCTTCTTTTTCTTCTTCTCTCTTTCTTTTTCTTCTTTCTCTCTCTATCTTTCTTCTTCTTCTTCTCTTCTCTTTCTTCTTCTTCTTTTCTTTCTCTTTCTTCTCTTCTTCTCTTTTCTCTTTCTTTCTTCTCTCTCTTTCTTCTCTTTCTCTTTCTCTCTTCTCTCTTCTCTTTTCTCTTCTTCTCTCTTCTTTCCTTCTCTCTCTTTCTTCTTTCTTCTTCTTTTCTTCTTCTCTCTTCTTCTCTTCTCTTCTTCTTCTCTTCTTCTTTCTATCTTTCTCTCTTCTCTTCTCTTCTCTTCTTCTCTTCTATTCTTCTCTTTTCTCTCTTTTCTTCTTTCTTCTTCTTCTTCTCTCTCTCCTCTCTCTCTTCTCTTCTTCTTCTCTTCTTCTTTCTCTTTTCTTTTCTTCTTCTCCTCTTCTTTTCTTCTTCTTTCTTCTCTTCTTCTTCTTTTTTCTCTTCTCTCTTTCTCTTCTCTTCTTCTTTCTCTTTTCTCTTCTTCTTCTTTCTTTTCTCTCTCTCTTTTCTATCTCTTCTTTCCTTCTTCTTTTTCTTCTGTCTCTTCTTTTCTTCTCTCTTTCTCTTCTTCTTTCTGTCTTATCTCTTTCTTCTTCTCTTCTTCTTCTCTCTCTTTCTTCTTCTTTCTTCTCTTCTTCTCTTCTCTTCTCTTCTTTCTTCTCTTCTTTTCTCTTCTTCTCTCTTTCTTTTCTTCTTCTACTCTCTTTTTCTTCTTTCTTCTTCTCTTTCTTTCTTCTTCTCTTTCTCTTTCTTTCTATTTCTCTCTTCTTTTTCTTCTTCTTTTCTTCTCTTCTTCTCTCTCTCTTCTTCTCTCTTCTTCTTCTTTCTCTTTTCTTCTTCTCTTCTCTCTCTTCTCTCTCTTCTCTTTCTTCTTCTCTTTTCTCTCTTCTTTCTCTTCTTCTTCTCTTCTTCTTTCTCTCTTTCTTTTCTCTTCTTCTCTTCTTCTATTCTCTTCTTTTCTTTTCTCTTCTCTTTCTTCTACTTCTTCTCTTTTCTTTCTTCTTTCTCTTCTTCTCTTCTTCTCTTCTTCTTTCTTCTTCTTCTTTCTTTTTCTTCTCTTCTCTTCTCTCTCTTCTCTCTTTTCTACTCTTCTTCTCTTCTTTCTTTCTTCTTCTTCTTTCTCTTCTTTTCTCTTCTTCTACTTTTCTTCTTTCTTCTTTTCTCTCTCTTCTCTTCTTCTTCTCTTTCTCTTTTCTATCTTCTTCTTTCTCTCTCTTTTCTTTCTTTCTCTCTCTACTCTTTCTTTTCTCTTTCTTTCTCTTCTTCTCTTTACTTTCTTTCTTCTTCTCTTCTTTTCTCTCTTTCTCTTTCTTTCTCTCTTCTTCTCTTCTTTCTTCTCTCTTCTTCTTTCTTTTTCTTTTTCTTCTCTTCTTTCTTTCTTCTCTTATCTCTTCTTCTTCTCTTCTTTTCTCTTCTTTTTTCTCTCTTCTTCTTCTTTTCTTTCTTTTCTTCTTCTTCTTTTCTTTCTCTTCTTCTCTCTTCTTCTTTTCTTCTCTTTCTTTTCTTCTTCTTTCTCTTCTTCTTCTTTTCTTTCTCTCTTCTTCTCTTCTTTCTTCTTTCTTTCTTTCTCTTCTTCTCTCTGTCTTCTTTTCTTCTTTCTTCTTTCTTCTTCTCTTCTCTTCTCTTCTTTCTTCTTCTTCTCTTCTTCTTTCTACTCTTCTTCTTCTTCTTCTCTCTCTTTCTTCTTTTTTCTTTCTTTCTCTCTTTCTCTTATTTTCTCTTCTTTTCTTCTCTCTCTCTTCTTCTTCCTTCTCTCTTCTTCTCTCTCTTCTTTCTCTTCTTCTTTTCTTTCTCTCTTCTCTTTCTTTTTTCTTTCTCTTTCTTCTTCTCTCTTTCTCTTCTTTTTCTCTTTCTTCTTCTCTTATTCTCTTCTCTTCTTCTCTCTCTCTCTCTTCTTCTCTTCTCTTCTTCTTCTTCTATCTTCTATCTTCTTTTCTTCTTCTTTCTCTTCTTCTTTTCTCTTCTCCTCTCTTCTTCTTCTTTTTTTTTCTTTTCTCTCTTTCTTTCTTCTCTCTCTTCTTCTTCTTTTCTTTCTTTCTTCTCTTTCTTCTTTCTCTCTTCTCTCTTTCTCTCTCTTCTTTCTTTTCTTCTTTCTTTCTTTTTCTCTCTTTCTTTTCTTTTTTCTTCTTCTTTCTCTTTCTCTTTCTTTCTTCTTTTTCTTCTTCTTCTTTCTCTTCTTCTTTCTTCTCTTTTCTTTCTTTCTTCTTCTATCTCTTCTTCTTCTTCTCTCTTCTTTCTTCTTTTCTTCTATTTCTTCTTCTCTTCTTTCTTTCTCTTCTTCTTCTTCTCTTCTCTTCTCTTTCTTCTCTTCTCTTTCTAAATCTTATCTCTCTTCTCTTCTTCTTTCTTTCTTTTTCTTCTTCTTTTCTCTTCTTTCTCTTTCTTCTCTTCTTTCTTTCTTCTTTCTTTTTCTCTTTCTTTCTTCTTTCTCTTCTTTCTTCTTTCTTTCTTCTCTTCTTCTTCTTCTCTCTTCTCTTCTTTCTTTCTTCTCTTCTTCTATCTTTCTTCTTTCTCTTCTTTCTTTTCTCTTTCTTCTCTTCTTCTCTCTTCTTTTCTTCTCTTTCTTCTTCTTTTCTTTCTTTCTCTCTCTTCTTCTTTCTTCTTTCTTTCTTCTTTCTTTTCTTTCTTTTTCTTCTTCCTCTTCTTTTTTCTTTCTCTTCTATTCTTCTTTCTTCTTCTTCTTTTTTCTCTTTCTCTTCTTTCTTCTTCCTCTTTTCTTCTTTTCTTTTTCTTCTCTTCTTCTCTTTCTCTTCTCTTCTCTTTTCTCTCTCTTCTTCTTCTCTTCTTCTTCTTTTCTTCTTTCTTTCTTCTCTTCTCTTTCTTCTTCTTCTTTTCTTTCTTTCTCTCTTCTAATTCTTTTCTCTCTTTCTCTTTCTTTCTTCTTCTTTCTCTTCTTTCTTTCTTTCTTTCTCTTTTCTTTACTCTTTCTTTCTATTTTCTCTCTTCTTCTTTCTTCTCTCTTTCTCTTCTTTCTTCTTCTTTCTTTCTTTCTCTTTCTCTCTTTTCTTCTTTTCTTTTCTCTCTCTTCTTCTCTCTTTCTTTCTTCTTCTCTTCTTTCTTTTCTTCTCTTTCTTCTCTTTCTTCTTTTTTCTTCTTTCTTCTTTCTCTCTTCTCTCTCTTCTTTTCTTCTTCTCTTTCTCTTCTCTTCTTCTATCCTTTCTTCTCTTTCTCTCTTTCTTTTCTTCTCTTCTCTTTTCTCTTCTTACTCTTTCTTTTCTATCTTTCTTTCTTCTCTTTCTTTTCTTTTCTTTCTTCTTCTTTCTTCTTCTCTCTTCTTCTCTCTCTTCTTTTCTCTTTCTTCTTTCTTTCTTTTCTCTTTCTCTCTTCTTCTCTTCTTTCTTTTTTTCTTCTCTTCTCTCTTCTTCTTCTTTTCTTTCTCTTCTTTTTTTCTTTCTTCTTTCTCCTTCTACTTCTTCTTCTTTCTTCTTTTCTTTCTTCTCTCTTATCTTTCTTTTCTTCTTCTTCTCTTTCTCTCTCTTTTTCTTTCTTCTCTTTCTTCTTTCTTTTTTTCTTTTTCTCTTCTTCTTTCTTTCTTCTTCTTTTCTTCTTCTTCTTCTTCTTTCTCTTCTTTTTTTCTCTCTTTTCTTCTTTCTTCTCTCTTTTCTTTCTTTCTCTTCTTCTTCTCTCTCTTTTCTCTCTTTCTCTCTTCTCTTCTTCTCTTTTCTTCTCTTTTCTTTTCTTCTTTCTTTTTCTCTCTCTTTCTCTTCTCTTCTTCTTCTTTTCTTTTTCTCTTTCTCTCTTCTTTCTCTTCTCTTTCTTCTTCTTTCTTTCTCTTCTTCTTCTTCTTTTCTTCTCTTCTTCTTTCTTCTTCCTTCTTCTCTTCTTCTCTTCTTCTCTTTCTTCTTCTCTTTCTCTTCTTCTTTTCTTTCTTTCTTTCTTCTCTCTTCTTCTTCTTCTTTTCTTTTTCTTTCTCTCTTCTTTCTTCTCTCTTTCTTCTCTCTTCTTTCTCTCTCTTTCTCTTTCTTCTTTCTTTTTTCTTCTTTCTTCTTCTTTCTTTTCTTCTTTTCTTCTTCTTCTTTTCTTTTCTTTCTTTTCTTCTTCTCTTCTTCTCTTCTCTCTTCTCTTCTCTTTCTCTCTTTCTCTCTTCTTCTCTTCTTTCTCTTCTCTTCTTCTTCTCTCTTTTCTTCTTCTTCTCTTCTTCTTTTCTTCTTCTTATCTTTTTTCTTCTTCTTCTTTCTTCTATTCTTCTTTCTTTCTCTCTTCTCTTTCTCTTTCTCTTCTTCTTTCTCTCTTCTTCTTTCTCTTCTTTTCTCTTCTTTCTTCTTCTTTTCTTCTTCCTTCTTCTTTCTTTCTTTTTCTCTTTCTTTCTTCTTCTCTTCTTCTAGTTCTTTCTCTACTTTTTCTTCTCTTCTTCTTCTTCTTCTTCTTCTTATCTTTCTTTCTTCTATCTTCTATTTCTCTTTTCTTTTCTCTTCTTCTCTTCTTCTCTTCTCTTCTTTCTCTTTCTTCTCTTCTTCTTCTGTCTTCTTCTTTCTTCTTCTCTTTTCTCTTTCTCTTCTTCTTCTTTCTTTCTTGTTCTTCTCTCTTCTTTCTTTCTGTCTTTTTTCTTTCTCTCTTCTTTCTTCTCTTTTTCTTCTTCTTTCTTCTTTCTTTCTTTTTCTTCTTTTCTTCTTCTTCTTCTTTTTTTCTTCTCTTTCTTCTTTCTTTCTCTTCTTCTCTCTCTTTCTCTTCTTCTCTTCTTCTCTCTTCTTCTCTTTTTTTCTTTCTCTTTCTCTTCTTCTTTTCTTCTTCTTCTCTTCTTCTTCTCTCTTTCTTTCTCTTCTTCTCTTCTTTTTCTTTCTTCTCTCTTTCTCTTCTCTTCTTTCTTTTCTTCTTCTTTTTCTTCTCTTCTTCTTTATCTTCTTTTTTTCTTTTTCTTCTTTTCTTCTTCTTTTTTTCTTTTCTTCTTCTTTCTTTCTTCTCTTTTTCTCTCTTCTTTCTTATTCTTCTTCTTCTTTCTTTTCTTCTTCTTTCTCTTTTTCTCTTTCTTTCTTCTTCTTTCTTTTCTTTCTTTCTTTTTCTTTTCTTCTTTCCTTCTTCTCTTCTTTTCTTTTCTTTCTCTCTTCTTTCTTCTTCTTTCTTTTTCTCTTCTCTTCTTTCTCTTCTTTTCTCTTCTCTCTTTTTCTCTTTTCTTCTTCTTCTTTTCTTTTTTTCTCTTTTCTTCTTCTTTCTCTTTTCTTACTTTCTTTCTTTCTCTATTTTATTTTCTTTCTTTTTCTTTTCTCTTTTTTCTTTCTTTTTTCTCTCTTTCTCTTCTTCTCTCTTTTCTCTTCTCTTTCTCTTCTTTCTTTCTTTCTTTTCTTCTTTCTCTTTTTTTTCTTCTTTCTTTCTTTCTATCCTTTTCTCTTCTTTTCTTTTCTTCTTCTCTTCTCTCTTCTTTTTTCTTTGTTCTCTTCTTTTTTTCTCTTTTTCTTTTTTCTTTTTCTTCTCTTCTCCTTCTGCTTCTTTTCTTCTTTCTTTCTCTTCTTCTCTCTTCTTTTTCTTTCTTCTCTTTCTTTCTCTTCTCTTTCTCTTTCTTCTTTTCTCTCCTCTTCTTCTTCTCTTCTCTTCTTTCTCTTTTTCTCTTCTTTTTCTTTTTCTTTTTCTTTCTTCTTCTTTCTTTTCTCTTTTTCTTTCTCTCTCTTCTTCTTTTCTTCTTCTTTTTTCTTTCTCCGTTTTCTTCTTTCTCTTCTTTTCTCTCTTTTCTTCTCTTCTTTCTTCTTCTTCTCTTCTTCTCTCTTCTTTCTTTCTTCTCTTTTCTTTCTTCTTTTCTCTTTTTTCTTCTTCTTTCTTTTTCTTCTTCTCTTTCTTTCTTCTCTCTTTCTTCTTCTTTTCTCTTCTCTCTCTTTCTTCTTCTCTTCTCTCTCTTTCTTCTTTTTTCTCTCTTCTTTTCTCTTTTCTTTCTTCTTTTCTTCTTCTCTTCTTTCTCTTCTTCTTTTTTCTTCTCTCTCTTCTTTTTCTTTTTTTCTTCTCTTTCTTCTTCTTTTTCTTCTTTTCTCTTCTTTTCTCTCTTCTTTCTTTCTTCTTCTTCTTTTTTCTTTCTTTCTTTTCTTTCTTTCTTCTTTTTTTCTCTTCT
>JAGVSP010000002.1:100000-115000 GCA_022494985.1 Micrasema minimum | reverse complement strand
TTTTTTTTTTTTTTTTTTTTTTTTTTCTTTTTTTTTTTTTTTTTTTTTTTTTTTTTTTTTTTTTTTTTTTTTTTTTTTTTTTTTTTTTTTTTTTTTTTTTTTTTTTTTTTTTTTTTTTTTTTTTTTTTTTTTTTTTTTTTTTTTTTTTTTTTTTTTTTTTTTTTTTTTTTTTTTTTTTTTTTTTTTTTTTTTTTTTTTTTTTTTTTTTTTTTTTTTTTTTTTTTTTTTTTTTTTTTTTTTTTTTTTTTTTTTTTTTTTTTTTTTTTTTTTTTTTTTTTTTTTTTTTTTTTTTTTTTTTTTTTTTTTTTTTTTTTTTTTTTTTTTTTTTTTTTTTTTTTTTTTTTTTTTTTTTTTTTTTTTTTTTTTTTTTTTTTTTTTTTTTTTTTTTTTTTTTTTTTTTTTTTTTTTTTTTTTTTTTTTTTTTTTTTTCTTTTTTTTTTTTTTTTTTTTTTTTTTTTTTTTTTTTTTTTTTTTTTTTTTTTTTTTTTTTTTTTTTTTTTTCTTCTTTTTTTTTTTTTTTTTTTTTTTTTTTTTTTTTTTTTTTTTTTTTTTTTTTTTTTTTTTTTTTTTTTTTTTTTTTTTTTTTTTTTTTTTTTTTTTTTTTTTTTTTTTTTTTTTTTTTTTTTTTTTTTTTTTTTTTTTTTTTTTTTTTTTTTTTTTTTTTTTTTTTTTTTTTTTTTTTTTTTTTTTTTTTTTTTTTTTTTTTTTTTTTTTTTTTTTTTTTTTTTTTTTTTTTTTTTTTTTTTTTTTTTTTTTTTTTTTTTTTTTTTTTTTTTTTTTTTTTTTTTTTTTTTTTTTTTTTTTTTTTTTTTTTTTTTTTTTTTTTTTTTTTTTTTTTTTTTTTTTTTTTTTTTTTTTTTTTTTTTTTTTTTTTTTTTTTTTTTTTTTTTTTTTTTTTTTTTTTTTTTTTTTTTTTTTTTTTTTTTTTTTTTTTTTTTTTTTTTTTTTTTTTTTTTTTTTTTTTTTTTTTTTTTTTTTTTTTTTTTTTTTTTTTTTTTTTTTTTTTTTTTTTTTTTTTTTTTTTTTTTTTTTTTTTTTTTTTTTTTTTTTTTTTTTTTTTTTTTTTTTTTTTTTTTTTTTTTTTTTTTTTTTTTTTTTTTTTTTTTTTTTTTTTTTTTTTTTTTTTTTTTTTTTTTTTTTTTTTTTTTTTTTTTTTTTTTTTTTTTTTTTTTTTTTTTTTTTTTTTTTTTTTTTTTTTTTTTTTTTTTTTTTTTTTTTTTTTTTTTTTTTTTTTTTTTTTTTTTTTTTTTTTTTTTTTTTTTTTTTTTTTTTTTTTTTTTTTTTTTTTTTTTTTTTTTTTTTTTTTTTTTTTTTTTTTTTTTTTTTTTTTTTTTTTTTTTTTTTTTTTTTTTTTTTTTTTTTTTTTTTTTTTTTTTTTTTTTTTTTTTTTTTTTTTTTTTTTTTTTTTTTTTTTTTTTTTTTTTTTTTTTTTTTTTTTTTTTTTTTTTTTTTTTTTTTTTTTTTCTTTTTTTTTTTTTTTTTTTTTTTTTTTTTTTTTTTTTTTTTTTTTTTTTTTTTTTTTTTTTTTTTTTTTTTTTTTTTTTTTTTTTTTTTTTTTTTTTTTTTTTTTTTTTTTTTTTTTTTTTTTTTTTTTTTTTTTTTTTTTTTTTTTTTTTTTTTTTTTTTTTTTTTTTTTTTTTTTTTTTTTTTTTTTTTTTTTTTTTTTTTTTTTTTTTTTTTTTTTTTTTTTTTTTTTTTTTTTTTTTTTTTTTTTTTTTTTTTTTTTTTTTTTTTTTTTTTTTTTTTTTTTTTTTCTTTTTTTTTTTTTTTTTTTTTTTTTTTTTTTTTTTTTTTTTTTTTTTTTTTTTTTTTTTTTTTTTTTTTTTTTTTTTTTTTTTTTTTTTTTTTTTTTTTTTTTTTTTTTTTTTTTTTTTTTTTTTTTTTTTTTTTTTTTTTTTTTTTTTTTTTTTTTTTTTTTTTTTTTTTTTTTTTTTTTTTTTTCTTTTTCTTTTTTTTTTTTTTCTTTTTTTTTTTTTTTTTTTTTTTTTTTTTTTTTTTTTTTTTTTTTTTTTTTTTTTTTTTTTTTTTTTTTTTTTTTTTTTTTTTTTTTTTTTTTTTTTTTTTTTTTTTTTTTTTTTTTTTTTTTTTTTTTTTTTTTTTTTTTTTTTTTTTTTTTTTTTTTTTTTTTTTTTTTTTTTTTTTTTTTTTTTTTTTTTTTTTTTTTTTTTTTTTTTTTTTTTTTTTTTTTTTTTTTTTTTTTTTTTTTTTTTTTTTTTTTTTTTTTTTTTTTTTTTTTTTTTTTTTTTTTTTTTTTTTTTTTTTTTTTTTTTTTTTTTTTTTTTTTTTTTTTTTTTTTTTTTTTTTTTTTTTTTTTTTTTTTTTTTTTTTTTTTTTTTTTTTTTTTTTTTTTTTTTTTTTTTTTTTTTTTTTTTTTTTTTTTTTTTTTTTTTTTTTTTTTTTTTTTTTTTTTTTTTTTTTTTTTTTTTTTTTTTTTTTTTTTTTTTTTTTTTTTTTTTTTTTTTTTTTTTTTTTTTTTTTTTTTTTTTTTTTTTTTTTTTTTTTTTTTTTTTTTTTTTTTTTTTTTTTTTTTTTTTTTTTTTTTTTTTTTTTTTTTTTTTTTTTTTTTTTTTTTTTTTTTTTTTTTTTTTTTTTTTTTTTTTTTTTTTTTTTTTTTTTTTTTTTTTTTTTTTTTTTTTTTTTTTTTTTTTTTTTTTTTTTTTTTTTTTTTTTTTTTTTTTTTTTTTTTTTTTTTTTTTTTTTTTTTTTTTTTTTTTTTTTTTTTTTTTTTTTTTTTTTTTTTTTTTTTTTTTTTTTTTTTTTTTTTTTTTTTTTTTTTTTTTTTTTTTTTTTTTTTTTTTTTTTTTTTTTTTTTTTTTTTTTTTTTTTTTTTTTTTTTTTTTTTTTTTTTTTTTTTTTTTTTTTTTTTTTTTTTTTTTTTTTTTTTTTTTTTTTTTTTTTTTTTTTTTTTTTCTTTTTTTTTTTTTTTTTTTTTTTTTTTTTTTTTTTTTTTTTTTTTTTTTTTTTTTTTTTTTTTTTTTTTTTTTTTTTTTTTTTTTTTTTTTTTTTTTTTTTTTTTTTTTTTTTTTTTTTTTTTTTTTTTTTTTTTTTTTTTTTTTTTTTTTTTTTTTTTTTTTTTTTTTTTTTTTTTTTTTTTTTTTTTTTTTTTTTTTTTTTTTTTTTTTTTTTTTTTTTTTTTTTTTTTTTTTTTTTTTTTTTTTTTTTTTTTTTTTTTTTTTTTTTTTTTTTTTTTTTTTTTTTTTTTTTTTTTTTTTTTTTTTTTTTTTTTTTTTTTTTTTTTTTTTTTTTTTTTTTTTTTTTTTTTTTTTTTTTTTTTTTTTTTTTTTTTTTTTTTTTTTTTTTTTTTTTTTTTTTTTTTTTTTTTTTTTTTTTTTTTTTTTTTTTTTTTTTTTTTTTTTTTTTTTTTTTTTTTTTTTTTTTTTTTTTTTTTTTCTTTTTTTTTTTTTTTTTTTTTTTTTTTTTTTTTTTTTTTTTTTTTTTTTTTTTTTTTTTTTTTTTTTTTTTTTTTTTTTTTTTTTTTTTTTTTTTTTTTTTTTTTTTTTTTTTTTTTTTTTTTTTTTTTTTTTTTTTTTTTTTTTTTTTTTTTTTTTTTTTTTTTTTTTTTTTTTTTTTTTTTTTTTTTTTTTTTTTTTTTTTTTTTTTTTTTTTTTTTTTTTTTTTTTTTTTTTTTTTTTTTTTTTTTTTTTTTTTTTTTTTTTTTTTTTTTTTTTTTTTTTTTTTTTTTTTTTTTTTTTTTTTTTTTTTTTTTTTTTTTTTTTTTTTTTTTTTTTTTTTTTTTTTTTTTTTTTTTTTTTTTTTTTTTTTTTTTTTTTTTTTTTTTTTTTTTTTTTTTTTTTTTTTTTTTTTTTTTTTTTTTTTTTTTTTTTTTTTTTTTTTTTTTTTTTTTTTTTTTTTTTTTTTTTTTTTTTTTTTTTTTTTTTTTTTTTTTTTTTTTTTTTTTTTTTTTTTTTTTTTTTTTTTTTTTTTTTTTTTTTTTTTTTTTTTTTTTTTTTTTTTTTTTTTTTTTTTTTTTTTTTTTTTTTTTTTTTTTTTTTTTTTTTTTTTTTTTTTTTTTTTTTTTTTTTTTTTTTTTTTTTTTTTTTTTTTTTTTTTTTTTTTTTTTTTTTTTTTTTTTTTTTTTTTTTTTTTTTTTTTTTTTTTTTTTTTTTTTTTTTTTTTTTTTTTTTTTTTTTTTTTTTTTTTTTTTTTTTTTTTTTTTTTTTTTTTTTTTTTTTTTTTTTTTTTTTTTTTTTTTTTTTTTTTTTTTTTTTTTTTTTTTTTTTTTTTTTTTTTTTTTTTTTTTTTTTTTTTTTTTTTTTTTTTTTTTTTTTTTTTTTTTTTTTTTTTTTTTTTTTTTTTTTTTTTTTTTTTTTTTTTTTTTTTTTTTTTTTTTTTTTTTTTTTTTTTTTTTTTTTTTTTTTTTTTTTTTTTTTTTTTTTTTTTTTTTTTTTTTTTTTTTTTTTTTTTTTTTTTTTTTTTTTTTTTTTTTTTTTTTTTTTTTTTTTTTTTTTTTTTTTTTTTTTTTTTTTTTTTTTTTTTTTTTTTTTTTTTTTTTTTTTTTTTTTTTTTTTTTTTTTTTTTTTTTTTTTTTTTTTTTTTTTTTTTTTTTTTTTTTTTTTTTTTTTTTTTTTTTTTTTTTTTTTTTTTTTTTTTTTTTTTTTTTTTTTTTTTTTTTTTTTTTTTTTTTTTTTTTTTTTTTTTTTTTTTTTTTTTTTTTTTTTTTTTTTTTTTTTTTTTTTTTTTTTTTTTTTTTTTTTTTTTTTTTTTTTTTTTTTTTTTTTTTTTTTTTTTTTTTTTTTTTTTTTTTTTTTTTTTTTTTTTTTTTTTTTTTTTTTTTTTTTTTTTTTTTTTTTTTTTTTTTCTTTTTTTTTTTTTTTTTTTTTTTTTTTTTTTTTTTTTTTTTTTTTTTTTTTTTTTTTTTTTTTTTTTTTTTTTTTTTTTTTTTTTTTTTTTTTTTTTTTTTTTTTTTTTTTTTTTTTTTTTTTTTTTTTTTTTTTTTTTTTTTTTTTTTTTTTTTTTTTTTTTTTTTTTTTTTTTTTTTTTTTTTTTTTTTTTTTTTTTTTTTTTTTTTTTTTTTTTTTTTTTTTTTTTTTTTTTTTTTTTTTTTTTTTTTTTTTTTTTTTTTTTTTTTTTTTTTTTTTTTTTTTTTTTTTTTTTTTTTTTTTTTTTTTTTTTTTTTTTTTTTTTTTTTTTTTTTTTTTTTTTTTTTTTTTTTTTTTTTTTTTTTTTTTTTTTTTTTTTTTTTTTTTTTTTTTTTTTTTTTTTTTTTTTTTTTTTTTTTTTTTTTTTTTTTTTTTTTTTTTTTTTTTTTTTTTTTTTTTTTTTTTTCTTTTTTTTTTTTTTTTTTTTTTTTTTTTTTTTTTTTTTTTTTTTTTTTTTTTTTTTTTTTTTTTTTTTTTTTTTTTTTTTTTTTTTTTTTTTTTTTTTTTTTTTTTTTTTTTTTTTTTTTTTTTTTTTTTTTTTTTTTTTTTTTTTTTTTTTTTTTTTTTTTTTTTTTTTTTTTTTTTTTTTTTTTTTTTTTTTTTTTTTTTTTTTTTTTTTTTTTTTTTTTTTTTTTTTTTTTTTTTTTTTTTTTTTTTTTTTTTTTTTTTTTTTTTTTTTTTTTTTTTTTTTTTTTTTTTTTTTTTTTTTTTTTTTTTTTTTTTTTTTTTTTTTTTTTTTTTTTTTTTTTTTTTTTTTTTTTTTTTTTTTTTTTTTTTTTTTTTTTTTTTTTTTTTTTTTTTTTTTTTTTTTTTTTTTTTTTTTTTTTTTTTTTTTTTTTTTTTTTTTTTTTTTTTTTTTTTTTTTTTTTTTTTTTTTTTTTTTTTTTTTTTTTTTTTTTTTTTTTTTTTTTTTTTTTTTTTTTTTTTCTTTTTTTCTTTTTTTTTTTTTTTTTTTTTTTTTTTTTTTTTTTTTTTTTTTTTTTTTTTTTTTTTTTTTTTTTTTTTTTTTTTTTTTTTTTTTTTTTTTTTTTTTTTTTTTTTTTTTTTTTTTTTTTTTTTTTTTTTTTTTTTTTTTTTTTTTTTTTTTTTTTTTTTTTTTTTTTTTTTTTTTTTTTTTTTTTTTTTTTTTTTTTTTTTTTTTTTTTTTTTTTTTTTTTTTTTTTTTTTTTTTTTTTTTTTTTTTTTTTTTTTTTTTTTTTTTTTTTTTTTTTTTTTTTTTTTTTTTTTTTTTTTTTTTTTTTTTTTTTTTTTTTTTTTTTTTTTTTTTTTTTTTTTTTTTTTTTTTTTTTTTTTTTTTTTTTTTTTTTTTTTTTTTTTTTTTTTTTTTTTTTTTTTTTTTTTTTTTTTTTTTTTTTTTTTTTTTTTTTTTTTTTTTTTTTTTTTTTTTTTTTTTTTTTTTTTTTTTTTTTTTTTTTTTTTTTTTTTTTTTTTTTTTTTTTTTTTTTTTTTTTTTTTTTTTTTTTTTTTTTTTTTTTTTTTTTTTTTTTTTTTTTTTTTTTTTTTTTTTTTTTTTTTTTTTTTTTTTTTTTTTTTTTTTTTTTTTTTTTTTTTTTTTTTTTTTTTTTTTTTTTTTTTTTTTTTTTTTTTTTTTTTTTTTTTTTTTTTTTTTTTTTTTTTTTTTTTTTTTTTTTTTTTTTTTTTTTTTTTTTTTTTTTTTTTTTTTTTTTTTTTTTTTTTTTTTTTTTTTTTTTTTTTTTTTTTTTTTTTTTTTTTTTTTTTTTTTTTTTTTTTTTTTTTTTTTTTTTTTTTTTTTTTTTTTTTTTTTTTTTTTTTTTTTTTTTTTTTTTTTTTTTTTTTTTTTTTTTTTTTTTTTTTTTTTTTTTTTTTTTTTTTTTTTTTTTTTTTTTTTTTTTTTTTTTTTTTTTTTTTTTTTTTTTTTTTTTTTTTTTTTTTTTTTTTTTTTTTTTTTTTTTTTTCTTTCTTTTTTTTTTTTTTTTTTTTTTTTTTTTTTTTTTTTTTTTTTTTTTTTTTTTTTTTTTTTTTTTTTTTTTTTTTTTTTTTTTTTTTTTTTTTTTTTTTTTTTTTTTTTTTTTTTTTTTTTTTTTTTTTTTTTTTTTTTTTTTTTTTTTTTTTTTTTTTTTTTTTTTTTTTTTTTTTTTTTTTTTTTTTTTTTTTTTTTTTTTTTTTTTTTTTTTTTTTTTTTTTTTTTTTTTTTTTTTTTTTTTTTTTTTTTTTTTTTTTTTTTTTTTTTTTTTTTTTTTTTTTTTTTTTTTTTTTTTTTTTTTTTTTTTTTTTTTTTTTTTTTTTTTTTTTTTTTTTTTTTTTTTTTTTTTTTTTTTTTTTTTTTTTTTTTTTTTTTTTTTTTTTTTTTTTTTTTTTTTTTTTTTTTTTTTTTTTTTTTTTTTTTTTTTTTTTTTTTTTTTTTTTTTTTTTTTTTTTTTTTTTTTTTTTTTTTTTTTTTTTTCTTTTTTTTTTTTTTTTTTTTTTTTTTTTTTTTTTTTTTTTTTTTTTTTTTTTTTTTTTTTTTTTTTTTTTTTTTTTTTTTTTTTTTTTTTTTTTTTTTTTTTTTTTTTTTTTTTTTTTTTTTTTTTTTTTTTTTTTTTTTTTTTTTTTTTTTTTTTTTTTTTTTTTTTTTTTTTTTTTTTTTTTTTTTTTTTTTTTTTTTTTTTTTTTTTTTTTTTTTTTTTTTTTTTTTTTTTTTTTTTTTTTTTTTTTTTTTTTTTTTTTTTTTTTTTTTTTTTTTTTTTTTTTTTTTTTTTTTTTTTTTTTTTTTTTTTTTTTTTTTTTTTTTTTTTTTTTTTTTTTTTTTTTTTTTTTTTTTTTTTTTTTTTTTTTTTTTTTTTTCTTTTTTTTTTTTTTTTTTTTTTTTTTTTTTTTTTTTTTTTTTTTTTTTTTTTTTTTTTTTTTTTTTTTTTTTTTTTTTTTTTTTTTTTTTTTCTTTTTTTTTTTTTCTTTTTTTTTTTTTTTTTTTTTTTTTTTTTTTTTTTTTTTTTTTTTTTTTTTTTTTTTTTTTTTTTTTTTTTTTTTTTTTTTTTTTTTTTTTTTTTTTTTTTTTTTTTTTTTTTTTTTTTTTTTTTTTTTTTTTTTTTTTTTTTTTTTTTTTTTTTTTTTTTTTTTTTTTTTTTTTTTTTTTTTTTTTTTTTTTTTTTTTTTTTTTTTTTTTTTTTTTTTTTTTTTTTTTTTTTTTTTTTTTTTTTTTTTTTTTTTTTTTTTTTTTTTTTTTTTTTTTTTTTTTTTTTTTTTTTTTTTTTTTTTTTTTTTTTTTTTTTTTTTTTTTTTTTTTTTTTTTTTTTTTTTTTTTTTTTTTTTTTTTTTTTTTTTTTTTTTTTTTTTTTTTTTTTTTTTTTTTTTTTTTTTTTTTTTTTTTTTTTTTTTTTTTTTTTTTTTTTTTTTTTTTTTTTTTTTTTTTTTTTTTTTTTTTTTTTTTTTTTTTTTTTTTTTTTTTTTTTTTTTTTTTTTTTTTTTTTTTTTTTTTTTTTTTTTTTTTTTTTTTTTTTTTTTTTTTTTTTTTTTTTTTTTTTTTTTTTTTTTTTTTTTTTTTTTTTTTTTTTTTTTTTTTTTTTTTTTTTTTTTTTTTTTTTTTTTTTTTTTTTTTTTTTTTTTTTTTTTTTTTTTTTTTTTTTTTTTTTTTTTTTTTTTTTTTTTTTTTTTTTTTTTTTTTTTTTTTTTTTTTTTTTTTTTTTTTTTTTTTTTTTTTTTTTTTTTTTTTTTTTTTTTTTTTTTTTTTTTTTTTTTTTTTTTTTTTTTTTTTTTTTTTTTTTTTTTTTTTTTTTTTTTTTTTTTTTTTTTTTTTTTTTTTTTTTTTTTTTTTTTTTTTTTTTTTTTTTTTTTTTTTTTTTTTTTTTTTTTTTTTTTTTTTTTTTTTTTTTTTTTTTTTTTTTTTTTTTTTTTTTTTTTTTCTTTTTTTTTTTTTTTTTTTTTTTTTTTTTTTTTTTTTTTTTTTTTTTTTTTTTTTTTTTTTTTTTTTTTTTTTTTTTTTTTTTTTTTTTTTTTTTTTTTTTTTTTTTTTTTTTTTTTTTTTTTTTTTTTTTTTTTTTTTTTTTTTTTTTTTTTTTTTTTTTTTTTTTTTTTTTTTTTTTTTTTTTTTTTTTTTTTTTTTTTTTTTTTTTTTTTTTTTTTTTTTTTTTTTTTTTTTTTTTTTTTTTTTTTTTTTTTTTTTTTTTTTTTTTTTTTTTTTTTTTTTTTCTTTTTTTTTTTTTTTTTTTTTTTTTTTTTTTTTTTTTTTTTTTTTTTTTTTTTTTTTTTTTTTTTTTTTTTTTTTTTTTTTTTTTTTTTTTTTTTTTTTTTTTTTTCTTTTTTTTTTTTTTTTTTTTTTTTTTTTTTTTTTTTTTTTTTTTTTTTTTTTTTTTTTTTTTTTTTTTTTTTTTTTTTTTTTTTTTTTTCTTTTTTTTTTTTTTTTTTTTTTTTTTTTTTTTTTTTTTTTTTTTTTTTTTTTTTTTTTTTTTTTTTTTTTTTTTTTTTTTTTTTTTTTTTTTTTTTTTTTTTTTTTTTTTTTTTTTTTTTTTTTTTTTTTTTTTTTTTTTTTTTTTTTTTTTTTTTTTTTTTTTTTTTTTTTTTTTTTTTTTTTTTTTTTTTTTTTTTTTTTTTTTTTTTTTTTTTTTTTTTTTTTTTTTTTTTTTTTTTTTTTTTTTTTTTTTTTTTTTTTTTTTTTTTTTTTTTTTTTTTTTTTTTTTTTTTTTTTTTTTTTTTTTTTTTTTTTTTTTTTTTTTTTTTTTTTTTTTTTTTTTTTTTTTTTTTTTTTTTTTTTTTTTTTTTTTTTTTTTTTTTTTTTTTTTTTTTTTTTTTTTTTTTTTTTTTTTTTTTTTTTTTTTTTTTTTTTTTTTTTTTTTTTTTTTTTTTTTTTTTTTTCTTTTTTTTTTTTTTTTTTTTTTTTTTTTTTTTTTTTTTTTTTTTTTTTTTTTTTTTTTTTTTTTTTTTTTTTTTTTTTTTTTTTTTTTTTTTTTTTTTTTTTTTTTTTTTTTTTTTTTTTTTTTTTTTTTTTTTTTTTTTTTTTTTTTTTTTTTTTTTTTTTTTTTTTTTTTTTTTTTTTTTTTTTTTTTTTTTTTTTTTTTTTTTTTTTTTTTTTTTTTTTTTTTTTTTTTTTTTTTTTTTTTTTTTTTTTTTTTTTTTTTTTTTTTTTTTTTTTTTTTTTTTTTTTTTTTTTTTTTTTTTTTTTTTTTTTTTTTTTTTTTTTTTTTTTTTTTTTTTTTTTTTTTTTTTTTTTTTTTTTTTTTTTTTTTTTTTTTTTTTTTTTTTTTTTTTTTTTTTTTTTTTTTTTTTTTTTTTTTTTTTTTTTTTTTTTTTTTTTTTTTTTTTTTTTTTTTTTTTTTTTTTTTTTCTTTTTTTTTCTTTTTTTTTTTTTTTTTTTTTTTTTTTTTTTTTTTTTTTTTTTTTTTTTTTTTTTTTTTTTTTTTTTTTTTTTTTTTTTTTTTTTTTTTTTTTTTTTTTTTTTTTTTTTTTTTTTTTTTTTTTTTTTTTTTTTTTTTTTTTTTTTTTTTTTTTTTTTTTTTTTTTTTTTTTTTTTTTTTTTTTTTTTTTTTTTTTTTTTTTTTTTTTTTTTTTTTTTTTTTTTTTTTTTTTTTTTTTTTTTTTTTTTTTTTTTTTTTTTTTTTTTTTTTTTTTTTTTTTTTTTTTTTTTTTTTTTTTTTTTTTTTTTTTTTTTTTTTTTTTTTTTTTTTTTTTTTTTTTTTTTTTTTTTTTTTTTTTTTTTTTTTTTTTTTTTTTTTTTTTTTTTTTTTTTTTTTTTTTTTTTTTTTTTTTTTTTTTTTTTTTTTTTTTTTTTTTTTTTTTTTTTTTTTTTTTTTTTTTTTTTTTTCTTTCTTTTTTTTTTTTTTTTTTTTTTTTTTTTTTTTTTTTTTTTTTTTTTTTTTTTTTTTTTTTTTTTTTTTTTTTTTTTTTTTTTTTTTTTTTTTTTTTTTTTTTTTTTTTTTTTTTTTTTTTTTTTTTTTTTTTTTTTTTTTTTTTTTTTTTTTTTTTTTTTTTTTTTTTTTTTTTTTTTTTTTTTTTTTTTTTTTTTTTTTTTTTTTTTTTTTTTTTTTTTTTTTTTTTTTTTTTTTTTTTTTTTTTTTTTTTTTTTTTTTTTTTTTTTTTTTTTTTTTTTTTTTTTTTTTTTTTTTTTTTTTTTTTTTTTTTTTTTTTTTTTTTTTTTTTTTTTTTTTTTTTTTTTTTTTTTTTTTTTTTTTTTTTTTTTTTTTTTTTTTTTTTTTTTTTTTTTTTTTTTTTTTTTTTTTTTTTTTCTTTTTTTTTTTTTTTTTTTTTTTTTTTTTTTTTTTTTTTTTTTTTTTTTTTTTTTTTTTTTTTTTCTCTTTTTTTTTTTTTTTTTTTTTTTTTTTTTTTTTTTTTTTTTTTTTTTTTTTTTTTTTTTTTTTTTTTTTTTTTTTTTTTTTTTTTTTTTTTTTTTTTTTTTTTTTTTTTTTTTTTTTTTTTTTTTTTTTTTTTTTTTTTTTTTTTTTTTTTTTTTTTTTTTTTTTTTTTTTTTTTTTTTTTTTTTTTTTTTTTTTTTTTTTTTTTTTTTTTTTTTTTTTTTTTTTTTTTTTTTTTTTTTTTTTTTTTTTTTTTTTTTTTTTTTTTTTTTTTTTTTTTTTTTTTTTTTTTTTTTTTTTTTTTTTTTTTTTTTTTTTTTTTTTTTTTTTTTTTTTTTTTTTTTTTTTTTTTTTTTTTTTTTTTTTTTTTTTTTTTTTTTTTTTTTTTTTTTTTTTTTTTTTTTTTTTTTTTTTTTTTTTTTTTTTTTTTTTTTTTTTTTTTTTTTTTTTTTTTTTTTTTTTTTTTTTTTTTTTTTTTTTTTTTTTTTTTTTTTTTTTTTTTTTTTTTTTTTTTTTTTTTTTTTTTTTTTTTTTTTTTTTTTTTTTTTTTTTTTTTTTTTTTTTTTTTTTTTTTTTTTTTTTTTTTTTTTTTTTTTTTTTTTTTTTTTTTTTTTTTTTTTTTTTTTTTTTTTTTTTTTTTTTTTTTTTTTTTTTTTTTTTTTTTTTTTTTTTTTTTTTTTTTTTTTTTTTTTTTTTTTTTTTTTTTTTTTTTTTTTTTTTTTTTTTTTTTTTTTTTTTTTTTTTTTTTTTTTTTTTTTTTTTTTTTTTTTTTTTTTTTTTTTTTTTTTTTTTTTTTTTTTTTTTTTTTTTTTTTTTTTTTTTTTTTTTTTTTTTTTTTTTTTTTTTTTTTTTTTTTTTTTTTTTTTTTTTTTTTTTTTTTTTTTTTTTTTTTTTTTTTTTTTTTTTTTTTTTTTTTTTTTTTTTTTTTTTTTTTTTTTTTTTTTTTCTTTTTTTTTTTTTTTTTTTTTTTTTTTTTTTTTTTTTTTTTTTTTTTTTTTTTTTTTTTTTTTTTTTTTTTTTTTTTTTTTTTTTTTTTTTTTTTTTTTTTTTTTTTTTTTTTTTTTTTTTTTTTTTTTTTTTTTTTTTTTTTTTTTTTTTTTTTTTTTTTTTTTTTTTTTTTTTTTTTTTTTTTTTTTTTTTTTTTTTTTTTTTTTTTTTTTTTTTTTTTTTTTTTTTTTTTTTTTTTTTTTTTTTTTTTTTTTTTTTTTTTTTTTTTTTTTTTTTTTTTTTTTTTTTTTTTTTTTTTTTTTTTTTTTTTTTTTTTTTTTTTTTTTTTTTTTTTTTTTTTTTTTTTTTTTTTTTTTTTTTTTTTTTTTTTTTTTTTTTTTTTTTTTTTTTTTTTTTTTTTTTTTTTTTTTTTTTTTTTTTTTTTTTTTTTTTTTTTTTTTTTTTTTTTTTTTTTTTTTTTTTTTTTTTTTTTTTTTTTCTTTTTTTTTTTTTTTTTTTTTTTTTTTTTATTTTTTTTTTTTTTTTTTTTTTTTTTTTTTTTTTTTTTTTTTTTTTTTTTTTTTTTTTTTTTTTTTTTTTTTTTTTTTTTTTTTTTTTTTTTTTTTTTTTTTTTTTTTTTTTTTTTTTTTTTTTTTTTTTTTTTTTTTTTTTTTTTTTTTTTTTTTTTTTTTTTTTTTTTTTTTTTTTTTTTTTTTTTTTTTTTTTTTTTTTTTTTTTTTTTTTTTTTTTTTTTTTTTTTTTTTTTTTTTTTTTTTTTTTTTTTTTTTTTTTTTTTTTTTTTTTTTTTTTTTTTTTTTTTTTTTTTTTTTTTTTTTTTTTTTTTTTTTTTTTTTTTTTTTTTTTTTTTTTTTTTTTTTTTTTTTTTTTTTTTTTTTTTTTTTTTTTTTTTTTTTTTTTTTTTTTTTTTTTTTTTTTTTTTTTTTTTTTTTTTTTTTTTTTTTTTTTTTTTTTTTTTTTTTTTTTTTTTTTTTTTTTTTTTTTTTTTTTTTTTCTTTTTTTTTTTTTTTTTTTTTTTTTTTTTTTTTTTTTTTTTTTTTTTTTTTTTTTTTTTTTTTTTTTTTTTTTTTTTTTTTTTTTTTTTTTTTTTTTTTTTTTTTTTTTTTTTTTTTTTTTTTTTTTTTTTTTTTTTTTTTTTTTTTTTTTTTTTTTTTTTTTTTTTTTTTTTTTTTTTTTTTTTTTTTTTTTTTTTTTTTTTTTTTTTTTTTTTTTTTTTTTTTTTTTTTTTTTTTTTTTTTTTTTTTTTTTTTTTTTTTTTTTTTTTTTTTTTTTTTTTTTTTTTTTTTTTTTTTTTTTTTTTTTTTTTTTTTTTTTTTTTTTTTTTTTTTTTTTTTTTTTTTTTTTTTTTTTTTTTTTTTTTTTTTTTTTTTTTTTTTTTTTTTTTTTTTTTTTTTTTTTTTTTTTTTTTTTTTTTTTTTTTTTTTTTTTTTTTTTTTTTTTTTTTTTTTTTTTTTTTTTTTTTTTTTTTTTCTTTTTTTTTTTCTTTTTTTTTTTTTTTTTTTTTTTTTTTTTTTTTTTTTTTTTTTTTTTTTTTTTTTTTTTTTTTTTTTTTTTTTTTTTTTTTTTTTTTTTTTTTTTTTTTTTTTTTTTTTTTTTTTTTTTTTTTTTTTTTTTTTTTTTTTTTTTTTTTTTTTTTTTTTTTTTTTTTTTTTTTTTTTTTTTTTTTTTTTTTTTTTTTTTTTTTTTTTTTTTTTTTTTTTTTCTTTTTTTTTTTTTTTTTTTTTTTTTTTTTTTTTTTTTTTTTTTTTTTTTTTTTTTTTTTTTTTTTTTTTTTTTTTTTTTTTTTTTTTTTTTTTTTTTTTTTTTTTTTTTTTTTTTTTTTTTTTTTTTTTTTTTTTTTTTTTTTTTTTTTTTTTTTTTTTTTTTTTTTTTTTTTTTTTTTTTTTTCTTTTTTTTTTTTTTTTTTTTTTTTTTTTCTTTTTTTTTTTTTTTTTTTTTTTTTTTTTTTTTTTTTTTTTCTTTTTTTTTTTTTTTTTTCTTTCTTTTTTTTTTTTTTTTTTTTTTTTTTTTTTTTTTTTTTTTTTTTTTTTTTTTTTTTTTTTTTTTTTTTTTTTTTTTTTTTTTTTTTTTTTTTTTCTTTTTTTTTTTTTTTTTTTTCTTTTTTTTTTTTTTTTTTTTTTTTTTTTTTTTTTTTTTTTTTTTTTTTTTTTTTTTTTTTTTTTTTTTTTTTTTTTTTTTTTTTTTTTTTTTTTTTTTTTTTTTTTTTTTTTTTTTTTTTTTTTTTTTTTTTTTTTTTTTTTTTTTTTTTTTTTTTTTTTTTTTTTTTTTTTTTTTTTTTTTTTTTTTTTTTTTTTTTTTTTTTTTTTTTTTTTTTTTTTTTTTTTTTTTTTTTTTTTTTTTTTTTTTTTTTTTTTTTTTTTTTTTTTTTTTTTTTTTTTTTTTTTTTTTTTTTTTTTTTTTTTTTTTTTTTTTTTTTTTTTTTTTTTTTTTTTTTTTTTTTTTTTTTTTTTTTTTTTTTTTTCTTTTTTTTTTTTTTTTTTTTTTTTTTTTTTTTTTTTTTTTTTTTTTTTTTTTTTTTTTTTTTTTTTTTTTTTTTTTTTTTTTTTTTTTTTTTTTTTTTTTTTTTTTTTTTTTTTTTTTTTTTTTTTTTTTTTTTTTTTTTTTTTTTTTTTTTTTTTTTTTTTTTTTTTTTTTTTTTTTTTTTTTTTTTTTTTTTTTTTTTTTTTTTTTTTTTTTTTTTTTTTTTTTTTTTTTTTTTTTTTTTTTTTTTTTTTTTTTTTTTTTTTTTTTTTTTTTTTTTTTTTTTTTTTTTTTTTTTTTTTTTTTTTTTTTTTTTTTTTTTTTTTTTTTTTTTTTTTTTTTTTTTTTTTTTTTTTTTTTTTTTTTTTTTTTTTTTTTTTTTTTTTTTTTTTTTTTTTTTTTTTTTTTTTTTTTTTTTTTTTTTTTTTTTTTTTTTTTTTTTTTCTTTTTTTTTTTTTTTTTTTTTTTTTTTTTTTTTTTTTTTTTTTTTTTTTTTTTTTTTTTTTTTTTTTTTT
>JAGVSP010000002.1:85000-92500 GCA_022494985.1 Micrasema minimum | reverse complement strand
TTTTTTTTCTTTTTTTTTTTTTTTTTTTTTTTTTTTTTTTTTTTTTTTTTTCTTTTTTTTTTTTTTTTTTTTTTTTTTTTTTTTTTTTTTTTTTTTTTTTTTTTTTTTTTTTTTTTTTTTTTTTTTTTTTTTTTTTTTTTTTTTTTTTTTTTTTTTTTTCTTTTTTTTTTTTTTTTTTTTTTTTTTTTTTTTTTTTTTTTTTTTTTTTTCTTTTTTTTTTTTTTTTTTTTTTTTTTTTTTTTTTTTTTTTTTTTTTTTTTTTTTTTTTTTTTTTTTTTTTTTTTTTTTTTTTTTTTTTTTTTTTTTTTTTTTTTTTTTTTTTTTTTTTTTTTTTTTTTTTTTTTTTTCTTTTTTTTTTTTTTTTTTTTTTTTTTTTTTTTTTTTTTTTTTTTTTTTTTTTTTTTTTTTTTTTTTTTTTTTTTTTTTTTTTTTTTTTTTTTTTTTTTTTTTTTTTTTTTTTTTTTTTTTTTTTTTTTTTTTTTTTTTTTTTTTTTTTTTTTTTTTTTTTTTTTTTTTTTTTTTTTTTTTTTTTTTTTTTTTTTTTTTTTTTTTTTTTTTTTTTTTTTTTTTTTTTTTTTTTTTTTTTTTTTTTTTTTTTTTTTTTTTTTTTTTTTTTTTTTTTTTTTTTTTTTTTTTTTTTTTTTTTTTTTTTTTTTTTTTTTTTTTTTTTTTTTTTTTTTTTTTTTCTTTTTTTTTTTTTTTTTTTTTTTTTTTTTTTTTTTTTTTTTTTTTTTTTTTTTTTTTTTTTTTTTTTTTTTTTTTTTTTTTTTTTTTTTTTTTTTTTTTTTTTTTTTTTTTTTTTTTTTTTTTTTTTTTTTTTTTTTTTTTTTTTTTTTTTTTTTTTTTTTTTTTTTTTTTTTTTTTTTTTTTTTTTTTTTTTTTTTTTTTTTTTTTTTTTTTTTTTTTTTTTTTTTTTTTTTTTTTTTTTTTTTTTTTTTTTTTTTTTTTTTTTTTTTTTTTTTTTTTTTTTTTTTTTTTTTTTTTTTTTTTTTTTTTTTTTTTTTTTTTTTTTTTTTTTTTTTTTTTTTTTTTTTTTTTTTTTTTTTTTTTTTTTTTTTTTTTTTTTTTTTTTTTTTTTTTTTTTTTTTTTTTTTTTTTTTTTTTTTTTTTTTTTTTTTTTTTTTTTTTTTTTTTTTTTTTTCTTTTTTTTTTTTTTTTTTTTTTTTTTTTTTTTTTTTTTTTTTTTTTTTTTTTTTTTTTTTTTTTTTTTTTTTTTTTTTTTTTTTTTTTTTTTTTTTTTTTTTTTTTTTTTTTTTTTTTTTTTTTTTTTTTTTTTTTTTTTTTTTTTTTTTTTTTTTTTTTTTTTTTTTTTTTTTTTTTTTTTTTTTTTTTTTTTTTTTTTTTTTTTTTTTTTTTTTTTTTTTTTTTTTTTTTTTTTTTTTTTTTTTTTTTTTTTTTTTTTTTTTTTTTTTTTTTTTTTTTTTTTTTTTTTTTTTTTTTTTTTTTTTTTTTTTTTTTTTTTTTTTTTTTTTTTTTTTTTTTTTTTTTTTTTTTTTTTTTTTTTTTTTTTTTTTTTTTTTTTTTTTTTTTTTTTTTTTTTTTTTTTTTTTTTTTTTTTTTTTTTTTTTTTTTTTTTTTTTTTTTTTTTTTTTTTTTTTTTTTTTTTTTTTTTTTTTTTTTTTTTTTTTTTTTTTTTTTTTTTTTTTTTTTTTTCTTTTCTTTTTTTTTTTTTTTTTTTTTTTTTTTTTTTTTTTTTTTTTTTTTTTTTTTTTTTTTTTTTTTTTTTTTTTTTTTTTTTTTTTTTTCTTTTTTTTTTTTTTTTTTTTTTTTTTTTTTTTTTTTTTTTTTTTTTTTTTTTTTTTTTTTTTTTTTTTTTTTTTTTTTTTTTTTTTTTTTTTTTTTTTTTTTTTTTTTTTTTTTTTTTTTTTTTTTTTTTTTTTTTTTTTTTTTTTTTTTTTTTTTTTTTTTTTTTTTTTTTTTTTTTTTTTTTTTTTTTTTTTTTTTTTTTTTTTTTTTTTTTTTTTTTTTTTTTTTTTTTTTTTTTTTTTTTTTTTTTTTTTTTTTTTTTTTTTTTTTTTTTTTTTTTTTTTTTTTTTTTTTTTTTTTTTTTTTTTTTTTTTTTTTTTTTTTTTTTTTTTTTTTTTTTTTTTTTTTTTTTTTTTTTTTTTTTTCTTTTTTTTTTTTTTTTTTTTTTTTTTCTCTTTTTTTTTTTTTTTTTTTTTTTTTTTTTTTTTTTTTTTTTTTTTTTTTTTTTTTTTTTTTTTTTTTTTTTTTTTTTTTTTTTTTTTTTTTTTTTTTTTTTTTTTTTTTTTTTTTTTTTTTTTTTTTTTTTTTTTTTTTTTTTTTTTTTTTTTTTTTTTTTTTTTTTTTTTTTTTTTTTTTTTTTTTTTTTTTTTTTTTTTTTTTTCTTTTTTTTTTTTTTTTTTTTTTTTTTTTTTTTTTTTTTTTTTTTTTTTTTTTTTTTTTTTTTTTTTTTTTTTTTTTTTTTTTTTTTTTTTTTTTTTTTTTTTTTTTTTTTTTTTTTTTTTTTTTTTTTTTTTTTTTTTTTTTTTTTTTTTTTTTCTTTTTTTTTTTTTTTTTTTTTTTTTTTTTTTTTTTTTTTTTTTTTTTTTTTTTTTTTTTTTTTTTTTTTTTTTTTTTTTTTTTTTTTTTTTTTTTTTTTTTTTTTTTTTTTTCTTTTTTTTTTTTTTTTTTTTTTTTTTTTTTTTTTTTTTTTTTTTTTTTTTTTTTTTTTTTTTTTTTTTTTTTTTTTTTTTTTTTTTTTTTTTTTTTTTTTTTTTTTTTTTTTTTTTTTCTTTTTTTTTTTTTTTTTTTTTTTTTTTTTTTTTTTTTTTTTTTTTTTTTTTTTTTTTTTTTTTTTTTTTTTTTTTTTTTTTTTTTTTTTTTTTTTTTTTTTTTTTTTTTTTTTTTTTTTTTTTTTTTTTTTTTTTTTTTTTTTTTTTTTTTTTTTTTTTTTTTCTCTTTTTTTTTTTTTTTTTTTTTTTTTTTTTTTTTTTTTTTTTTTTTTTTTTTTTTTTTTTTTTTTTTTTTTTTTTTTTTTTTTTTTTTTTTTTTTTTTTTTCTTTTTTTTTTTTTTTTTTTTTCTTTTTTTTTTTTTTTTTTTTTTTTTTTTTTTTTTTTTTTTTTTTTTTTTTTTTTTTTTTTTTTTTTTTTTTTTCTTTTTTCTCTTTTTTTTTTTTTTTTTTTTTTTTTTTTTTTTTTTTTTTTTTTTTTTTTTTTTTTTTTTTTTTTTTTTTTTTTTTTTTTTTTTTTTTTTTTTTTTTTTTTTTTTTTTTTTTTTTTTTTTTTTTTTTTTTTTTTTTTTTTTTTTTTTTTTTTTTTTTTTTTTTTTTTTTTTTTTTCTTTTTTTTTTTTTTTTTTTTTTTTTTTTTTTTTTTTTTTTTTTTTTTTTTTTTTTTTTTTTTTTTTTTTTTTTTTTTTTTTTTTTTTTTTTTTTTTTTTTTTTTTTTTCTTTTTTTTTTTTTCTTTTTTTTTTTTTTTTTTTTTTTTTTTTTTTTTTTTTTTTTTTTTTTTCTTTTTTTTTTTTTTTTTTTTTTTTTTTTTTTTTTTTTTTTTTTTTTTTTTTTTTTCTTTTTTCTTTTTTTTTTTTTTTTTTTTTTTTTTTTTTTTTTTTTTTTTTTTTTTTTTTTTTTTTTTTTTTTTTTTTTTTTTTTTTTTTTTTTTTTTTTTTTTTTTTTTTTTTTTTTTTTTTTTTTTTTTTTTTTTTTTTTTTTTTTTTTTTTTTTTTTTTTTTTTTTTTTTTTTTTTTTTTTTTTTTTTTTTTTTTTTTTTTTTTTTTTTTTTTTTTTTTTTTTTTTTTTTTTTTTTTTTTTTTTTTTTTTTTTTTTTTTTTTTTTTTTTTTTTTTTTTTTTTTTTTTTTTTTTTTTTTTTTTTTTTTTTTTTTTTTTTTTTTTTTTTTTTTTTTTTTTTTTTCTTTTTTTTTTTTTTTTTTTTTTTTTTTTTTTTTTTTTTTTTTTTTTTTTTTTTTTTTTTTTTTTTTTTTTTTTTTTTTTTTTTTTTTTTTTTTTTTTTTTTTTTTTTTTTTTTTTTTTTTTTTTTTTTTTTTTCTTTTTTTTTTTTTTTTTTTTTTTTTTTTTTTTTTTTTTTTTTTTTTTTCTTCTTCTCTTCTTTTTTTTCTTTTTTTTTTTTTTTTTTTTTTTTTTTTTTTTTTTTTTTTTTTTTTTTTCTTTTTTTTTTTTTTTTTTTTTTTTTTTTTTTTTTTTTTTTTTTTTTTTTTTTTTTTTTTTTTTTTTTTTTTTTTTTTTTTTTTTTTTTTTTTTTTTTTTTTTTTTTTTTTTTTTTTTTTTTTTTTTTTTTTTTTTTTTTTTTTTTTTTTTTTTTTTTTTTTTTTTTTTTTTTTTTTTTTTTTTTTTTTTTTTTTTTTTTTTTTTTTTTTTTTTTTTTTTTTTTTTTTTTTTTTTTTTTTTTTTTTTTTTTTTTTTTTTTTTTTTTTTTTTTTTTTTTTTTTTTTTTTTTTTTTTTTTTTTTTTTTTTTTTTTTTTTTTTTTTTTTTTTTTTTTTTTTTTTTTTTTTTTTTTTTTTTTTTTTTTTTTTTTTTTTTTTTTTTTTTTTTTTTTTTTTTTTTTTTTTTTTTTTTTTTTTTTTTTTTTTTTTTTCTTTTTTTTTTTTTTTTTTTTTTTTTTTTTTTTTTTTTTTTTTTTTTTTTTTTCTTTTTTTTTTTTTTTTTTTTTTTTTTTTTTTTTTTTTTTTTTTTTTTTTTTTTTTTTTTTTTTTTTTTTTTTTTTTTTTTTTTTTTTTTTTTTTTTTTTTTTTTTTTTTTTTTTTTTTTTTTTTTTTTTTTTTTTTTTTTTTTTTTTTTTTTTTTTTTTTTTTTTTTTTTTTTTTTTTTTTTTTTTTTTTTTTTTTTTTTTTTTTTTTTTTTTTTTTTTTTTTTTTTTTTTTTTTTTTTTTTTTTTTTTTTTTTTTTTTTTTTTTTTTTTTTTTTTTTTTTTTTTTTTTTTTTTCTTTTTTTTTTTTTTTTTTTTTTTTCTTTTTTTTTTTTTTTTTTTTTCTTTTTTTTTTTTTTTTTTTTTTTTTTTTTTTTTTTTTTTTTTTTTTTTTTTTTTTTTTTTTTTTTTTTTTTTTTTTTTTTTTTTTTTTTTTTTTTTTTTTTTTTTTTTTTTTTTTTTTTTTTTTTTTTTTCTTTTTTTTTTTTTTTTTTTTTTTTTTTTTTTTTTTTTTTTTTTTTTTTTTTTTTTTTTTTTTTTTTTTTTTTTTTTTTTTTTTTTTTTTTTTTTTTTTTTTTTTTTTTTTTTTTTTTTTTTTTTTTTTTTTTTTTTTTTTTTTTTTTTTTTTTTTTTTTTTTTTTTTTTTTTTTTTTTTTTTTTTTTTTTTTTTTTTTTTTTTTTTTTTTTTTTTTTTTTTTTTTTTTTTTTTTTTTTTTTTTTTTTTTTTTTTTTTTTTTTTTTTTTTTTTTTTTTTTTTTTTTTTTTTTTTTTTTTTTTTTTTTTTTTTTTTTTTTTTTTTTTTTTTTTTTTTTTTTTTTTTTTTTTTTTTTTTTTTTTTTTTTTTTTTTTTTTTTTTTTTTTTTTTTTTTTTTTTTTTTTTTTTTTTTTTTTTTTTTTTTTTTTTTTTTTTTTTTTTTTTTTTTTTTTTTTTTTTTTTTTTTTTTTTTTTTTTTTTTTTTTTTTTTTTTTTTTTTTTTTTTTTTTTTTTTTTTTTTTTTTTTTTTTTTTTTTTTTTTTTTTTTTTTTTTTTTTTTTTTTTTTTTTTTTTTTTTTTTTTTTTTTTTTTTTTTTTTTTTTTTTTTTTTTTTTTTTTTTTTTTTTTTTTTTTTTTTTTTTTTTTTTTTTTTTTTTTTTTTTTTTTTTTTTTTTTTTTTTTTTTTTTTTTTTTTTTTTTTTTTTTTTTTTTTTTTTTTTTTTTTTTTTTTTTTTTTTTTTTTTCTTTTTTTTTTTTTTTTTTTTTTTTTTTTTTTTTTTTTTTTTTTTTTTTTTTTTTTTTTTTTTTTTTTTTTTTTTTTCTTTTTTTTTTTTTTTTTTTTTTTTTTTTTTTTTTTTTTTTTTTTTTTTTTTTTTTTCTTCTTTTTTTTTTTTTTTTTTTTTTTTTTTTTTTTTTTTTTTCTTTTTTTTTTTTTTTTTTTTTTTTTTTTTTTTTTTTTTTTTTTTTTTTTTTTTTTTTTTTTTTTTTTTTTTTTTTTTTTTTTTTTTTTTTTTTTTTTTTTTTTTTTTTTTTTTTTTTTTTTTTTTTTTTTTTTTTTTTTTTTTTTTTTTTTTTTTTTTTTTTTTTTTTTTTTTTTTTTTTTTTTTTTTTTTTTTTTTTTTTTTTTTTTTTTTTTTCTTTTTTTTTTTTTTTTTTTTTTTTTTTTTTTTTTTTTTTTTTTTTTTTTTTTTTTTTTTTTTTTTTTTTTTTTTTTTTTTTTTTTTTTTTTTTTTTTTTTTTTTTTTTTTTTTTTTTTTTTTTTTTTTTTTTTTTTTTTTTTTTTTTTTTTTTTTTTTTTTTTTTTTTTTTTTTTTTTTTTTTTTTTTTTTTTTTTTTTTTTTTTTTTTTTTTTTCTTCTTTTTTTTTTTTTTTTTTTTTTTTTTTTTTTTTTTTTTTTTTTTTTTTTTTTTTTTTTTTTTTTTTTTTTTTTTTTTTTTTTTTTTTTTTTTTTTTTTTTTTTTTTTTTTTTTTTTTTTTTTTTTTTTTTTTTTTTTTTTTTTTTTTTTTTTTTTTTTTTTTTTTTTTTTTTTTTTTTTTTTTTTTTTTTTTTTTTTTTTTTTTTTTTTTTTTTTTTTTTTTTTTTTTTTTTTTTTTTTTTTTTTTTTTTTTTTTTTTTTTTTTTTTTTTTTTTTTTTTTTTTTTTTTTTTTTTTTTTTTTTTTTTTTTTTTTTTTTTTTTTTTTTTTTTTTTTTTTTTTTTTTTTTTTTTTTTTTTTTTTTTTTTTTTTTTTTTTTTTTTTTTTTTTTTTTTTTTTTTTTTTTTTTTTTTTTTTTTTTTTTTTTTTTTTTTTTTTTTTTTTTTTTTTTTTTTTTTTTTTTTTTTTTTTTTTTTTTTTTTTTTTTTTTTTCTTTTTTTTTTTTTTTTTTTTTTTTTTTTTTTTTTTTTTTTTTTTTTTTTTTTTTTTTTTTTTTTTTTTTTTTTTTTTTTTTTTTTTTTTTTTTTTTTTTTTTTTTTTTTTTTTTTTTTTTTTTTTTTTTTTTTTTTTTTTTTTTTTTTTTTTTTTTTTTTTTTTTTTTTTTTTTTTTTTTTTTTTTTTTTTTTTTTTTTTTTTTTTTTTTTTTTTTTCTTTTTTTTTTTTTTTTTTTTTTTTTTTTTTTTTTTTTTTTTTTTTTTTTTTTTTTTTTTTTTTTTTTTTTTTTTTTTTTTTTTTTTTTTTTTTTTTTTTTTTTTTTTTTTTTTTTTTTTTTTTTTTTTTTTTTTTTTTTTTTTTTTTTTTTTTTTTTTTTTTTTTTTTTTTTTTTTTTTTTTTTTTTTTTTTTTTTTTTTTTTTTTTTTTTTTTTTTTTTTTTTTTTTTTTTTTTTTCTTTTTTTTTTTTTTTTTTTTTTTTTTTTTTTTTTTTTTTTTTTTTTTTTTTTTTTTTTTTTTTTTTTTTTTTTTTTTTTTTTTTTTTTTTTTTTTTTTTTTTTTTTTTTTTTTTTTTTTTTTTTTTTTTTTTTTT
>JAGVSP010000002.1:60000-62500 GCA_022494985.1 Micrasema minimum | reverse complement strand
TTTCTTTTTTTTTTTTTTTTTTTTTTTTTTTTTTTTTTTTTTTTTTTTTTTTTCTTTCTTTTTTCTTTTCTTTTTTTTTTTTTTTTTTTTTTTTTTTTTTTTTTTTTTTTTTTTTTTTTTTTTTTTTTTTTTTTTTTTTTTTTTTTTTTTTTTTTTTTTTTTTTTTTTTTTTTTTTTTTTTTTTTTTTTTTTTTTTTTTTTTTTTTTTTTTTTTTTTTTTTTTTTTTTTTTTTTTTTTTTTTTTTTTTTTTTTTTTTTTTTTTTTTTTTTTTTTTTTTTTTTTTTTTTTTTTTTTTCTTTTTTTTTTTTTTTTTTTTTTTTTTTTTTTTTTTTTTTTTTTTTTTTTTTTTTTCTTTTTTTTTTTTTTTTTTTTTTTTTTTTTTTTTTTTTTTTTTTTTTTTTTTTTTTTTTTTTTTTTTTTTTTTTTTTTTTTTTTTTTTTTTTTTTTTTTTTTTTTTTTTTTTTTTCTTTTTTTTTTTTTTTTTTTTTTTTTTTTTTTTTTTTTTTTTTTTTTTTTTTTTTTTTTTTTTTTTTTTTTTTTTTTTTTTTTTTTTTTTTTTTTTTTTTTTTTTTTTTTTTTTTTTTTTTTTTTTTTTTTTTTTTTTTTTTTTTTTTTTTTTTTTTTTTTTTTTTTTTTTTTTTTTTTTTTTTTTTTTTTTTTTTTTTTTTTTTTTTTTTTTTTTTTTTTTTTTTTTTTTTTTTTTTTTTTTTTTTTTTTTTTTTTTTTTTTTTTTTTTTTTTTTTTTTTTTTTTTTTTTTTTTTTTTTTTTTTTTTTTTTTTTTTTTTTTTTTTTTTTTTTTTTTTTTTTTTTTTTTTTTTTTTTTTTTTTTTTTTTTTTTTTTTTTTTTTTTTTTTTTTTTTTTTTTTTTTTTTTTTTTTTTTTTTTTTTTTTTTTTTTTTTTTTTTTTTTTTTTTTTTTTTTTTTTTTTTTTTTTTTTTTTTTTTTTTTTTTTTTTTTTTTTTTTTTTTTTTTTTTTCTTTTTTTTTTTTTTTTTTTTTTTTTTTTTTTTTTTTTTTCTTTTTTTTTTTTTTTTTTTTTTTTTTTTTTTTTTTTTTCTTTTTTTTTTTTTTTTTTTTTTTTTTTTTTTTTTTTTTTTTTTTTTTTTTTTTCTTTCTTTTTTTTTTTTTTTTTTTTTTTTTTTTTTTTTTTTTTTTTTTTTTTTTTTTTTTTTTTTTTTTTTTTTTTTTTTTTTTTTTTTTTTTTTTTTTTTTTTTTTTTTTTTTTTTTTTTTTTTTTTTTTTTTTTTTTTTTTTTTTTTTTTTTTTTTTTTTTTTTTTTTTTTTTTTTTTTTTTTTTTTTTTTTTTTTTTTTTTTTTTTTTTTTTTTTTTTTTTTTTTTTTTTTTTTTTTTTTTTTTTTTTTTTTTTTTTTTTCTTTTTTTTTTTTTTTTTTTTTTTTTTTTTTTTTTTTTTTTTTTTTCTCTTTTTTTTTTTTTTTTTTTTTTTTTTTTTTTTTTTTTTTTTTTTTTTTTTTTTTTTTTTTTTTTTTTTTTTTTTTTTTTTTTTTTTTTTTTTTTTTTTTTTTTTTTTTTTTTTTTTTTTTTTTTTTTTTTTTTTTTTTTTTTTTTTTTTTTTTTTTTTTTTTTTTTTTTTTTTTTTTTTTTTTTTTTTTTTTTTCTTTTTTTTTTTTTTTTTTTTTTTTTTTTTTTTTTTTTTTTTTTTTTTTTTTTTTTTTTTTTTTTTTTTTTTTTTTTTTTTTTTTTTTTTTTTTTTTTTTTTTTTTTTTTTTTTTTTTTTTTTTTTTTTTTTTTTTTTTTTTTTTTTTTTTTTTTTCTTTTTTTTTTTTTTTTTTTTTTTTTTTTTTTTTTTTTTTTTTTTTTTTTTTTTTTTTTTTTTTTTTTTTTTTTTTTTTTCTCTTTTTTTTTTTTTTTTTTTTTTTTTTTTTTTTTTTTTTTTTTTTTTTTTTTTTTTTTTTTTTTTTTTTTTTTTTTTTTTTTTTTTTTTTTTTTTTTTTTTTTTTTTTTTTCTTTTTTTTTTTTTTTTTTTTTTTTTTTTTTTTTTTTTTTTTTTTTTTTTTTTTTTTTTTTTTTTTTTTTTTTTTTTTTTTTTTTTTTTTTTTTTTTTTTTTTTTTTTTTTTTTTTTTTTTTTTTTTTTTTTTTTTTTTTTTTTTTTTTTTTTTTTTTTTTTTTTTTTTTTTTTTTTTTTTTTTTTTTTTTTTTTTTTTTTTTTTTTTTTTTTTTTTTTTTTTTTTTTTTTTTTTTTTTTTTTTTTTTTTTTTTTTTTTTTTTTTTTTTTTTTTTTTTTTTTTTTTTTTTTTTTTTTTTTTTTTTTTTTTTTTTTTTTTTTTTTTTTTTTTTTTTTTTTTTTTTTTTTTTTTTTTTTTTTTTTTTTTTTTTTTTTTTTTTTTTTTTTTTTTTTTTTTTTTTTTTTTTTTTTTTTTTTTTTTTTTTTTTTTTTTTTTTTTTTTTCTTTTTTTTTTTTTTTTTTTTTTTTTTTTTTTTTTTTTTTTTTTTTTTTTTTTTTTTTTTTTTTTTTTTTTTTTTTTTTTTTTTTTTTTTT
>JAGVSP010000002.1:32500-52500 GCA_022494985.1 Micrasema minimum | reverse complement strand
TTTTTTTTTTTTTTTTTTTTTTTTTTTTTTTTTTTTTTTTTTTTTTTTTTTTTTTTTTTTTTTTTTTTTTTTTTTTTTTTTTTTTTTTTTTTTTTTTTTTTTTTTTTTTTTTTTTTTTTTTTTTTTTTTTTTTTTTTTTTTTTTTTTTTTTTTTTTTTTTTTTTTTTTTTTTTTTTTTTTTTTTTTTTTTTTTTTTTTTTTTTTTTTTTTTTTTTTTTTTTTTTTTTTTTTTTTTTTTTTTTTTTTTTTTTTTTTTTTTTTTTTTTTTTTTTTTTTTTTTTTTTTTTTTTTTTTTTTTTTTTTTTTTTTTTTTTTTTTTTTTTTTTTTTTTTTTTTTTTTTTTTTTTTTTTTTTTTTTTTTTTTTTTTTTTTTTTTTCTTCTTTTTTTTTTTTTTTTTTTTTTTTTTTTTTTTTTTTTTTTTTTTTTTTTCTTTTTTTTTTTTTTTTTTTTTTTTTTTTTTTTTTTTTTTTTTTTTTTTTTTTTTTTTTTTTTTTTTTTTTTTTTTTTTTTTTTTTTTTTTTTTTTTTTTTTTTTTTTTTTTTTTTTTTTTTTTTTTTTTTTTTTTTTTTTTTTTTTTTTTTTTTTTTTTTTTTTTTTTTTTTTTTTTTTTTTTTTTTTTTTTTTTTCTTTTTTTTTTTTTTTTTTTTTTTTTTTTTTTTTTTTTTTTTTTTTTTTTTTTTTTTTTTTTTTTTTTTTTTCTTTTTTTTTTTTTTTTTTTTTTTTTTTTTTTTTTTCTTTTTTTTTTTTTTTTTTTTTTTTTTTTTTTTTTTTTTTTTTTTTTTTTTTTTTTTTTTTTTTTTTTTTTTTTTTTTTTTTTTTTTTTTTTTTTTTTTTCTTCTTCTTTTTTTCTTTTTTTTTTTTTTTTTTTTTTTTTTTTTTTTTTTTTTTTTTTTTTTTTTTTTTTTTTTTTTTTTTTTTTTTTTTTTTTTTTTTTTTTTTTTTTTTTTTTTTTTTTTTTTTTTTTTTCTTTTTTTTTTTTTTTTTTTTTTTTTTTTTTTTTTTTTTTTTTTTTTTTTTTTTTTTTTTTTTTTTTTTTTTTTTTTTTTTTTTTTTTTTTTTTTTTTTTTTTTTTTTTTTTTTTTTTTTTTTTTTTTTTTTTTTTTTTTTTTTTTTTTTTTTTTTTTTTTTTTTTTTTTTTTTTTTTTTTTTTTTTTTTTTTTTTTTTTTTTTTTTTTTTTTTTTTTTTTTTTTTTTTTTTTTTTTTTTTTTTTTTTTTTTTTTTTTTTTTTTTTTTTTTTTTTTTTTTTTTTTTTTTTTTTTTTTTTTTTTTTTTTTTTTTTTTTTTTTTTTTTTTTTTTTTTTTTTTTTTTTTTTTTTTTTTTTTTTTTTTTTTTTTTTTTTTTTTTTTTTTTTTTTTTTTTTTTTTTTTTTTTTTTTTTTTTTTTTTTTTTTTTTTTTTTTTTTTTTTTTTTTTTTTTTTTTTTTTTTTTTTTTTTTTTTTTTTTTTTTTTTTTTTTTTTTTTTTTTTTTTTTTTTTTTTTTTTTTTTTTTTTTTTTTTTTTTTTTTTTTTTTTTTTTTTTTTTTTTTTTTTTTTTTTTTTTTTTTTTTTTTTTTTTTTTTTTTTTTTTTTTTTTTTTTTTTTTTTTTTTTTTTTTTTTTTTTTTTTTTTTTTTTTTTTTTTTTTTTTTTTTTTTTTTTTTTTTTTTTTTTTTTTTTTTTTTTTTTTTTTTTTTTTTTTTTTTTTTTTTTCTTTTTTTTTTTTTTTTTTTCTTTTTTTTTTTTTTTTTTTTTTTTTTTTTTTTTTTTTTTTTTTTTTTTTTTTTTTTTTTTTTCTTTTTTTTTTTTTTTTTTTTTTTTTTTTTTTTTTTTTTTTTTTTTTTTTTTTTTTTTTTTTTTTTTTTTTTTTTTTTTTTTTTTTTTTTTTTTTTTTTTTTTTTTTTTTTTTTTTTCTTTTTTTTTTTTTTTTTTTTTTTTTTTTTTTTTTTTTTTTTTTTTTTTTTTTTTTTTTTTTTTTTTTTTTTTTTTTTTTTTTTTTTTTTTTTTTTTTTTTTTTTTTTTTTTTTTTTTTTTTTTTTTTTTTCTTTTTTTTTTTTTTTTTTTTTTTTTTTTTTTTTTTTTTTTTTTTTTTTTTTTTTTTTTTTTTTTTTTTTTTTTTTTTTTTTTTTTTTTTTTTTTTTTTTTTTTTTTTTTTTTTTTTTTTTTTTTTTTTTTTTTTTTTTTTTTTTTTTTTTTTTTTTTTTTTTTTTTTTTTTTTTTTTTTTTTTTTTTTTTTTTTTTTTTTTTTTTTTTTTTTTTTTTTTTTTCTTTTTTTTTTTTTTTTTTTTTTTTTTTTTTTTTTTTTTTTTTTTTTTTTTTTTTTTTTTTTTTTTTTTTTTTTTTTTTTTTTTTTTTTTTTTTTTTTTTTTTTTTTTTTTTTTTTTTTTTTTTTTTTTTTTTTCTTTTTTTTTTTTTTTTTTTTTTTTTTTTTTTTTTTTTTTTTTTTTTTTTTTTTTTTTTTTTTTTTTTTTTTTTTTTTTTTTTTTTTTTTTTTTTTTTTTTTTTTTTTTTTTTTTTTTTTTTTTTTTTTTTTTTTTTTTTTTTTTTTTTTTTTTTTTTTTTTTTTTTTTTTTTTTTTTTTTTTTTTTTTTTTTTTTTTTTTTTTTTTTTTTTTTTTTTTTTTTTTTTTTTTTTTTTTTTTTTTTTTTTTTTTTTTTTTTTTTTTTTTTTTTTTTTTTTTTTTTTTTTTTTTTTTTTTTTTTTTTTTTTTTTTTTTTTTTTTTTTTTTTTTCTTTTTTTTTTTTTTTTTTTTTTTTTTTTTTTTTTTTTTTTTTTTTTTTTTTTTTTTTTTTTTTTTTTTTTTTTTTTTTTTTTTTTTTTTTTTTTTTTTTTTTTTTTTTTTTTTTTTTTTTTTTTTTTTTTTTTTTTTTTTTTTTTTTTTTTTTTTTTTTTTTTTTTTTTTTTTTTTTTTTTTTTTTTTTTTTTTTTTTTTTTTTTTTTTTTTTTTTTTTTTTTTTTTTTTTTTTTTTTTTTTTTTTTTTTTTTTTTTTTTTTTTTTTTTTTTTTTTCTTTTTTTTTTTTTTTTTTTTTTTTTTTTTTTTTTTTTTTTTTTTTTTTTTTTTTTTTTTTTTTTTTTTTTTTTTTTTTTTTTTTTTTTTTTTTTTTTTTTTTTTTTTTTTTTTTTTTTTTTTTTTTTTTTTTTTTTTTTTTTCTTTTTTTTTTTTTTTTTTTTTTTTTTTTTTTTTTTTTTTTTTTTTTTTTTTTTTTTTTTTTTTTTTTTTTCTTTTTTTTTTTTTTTTTTTTTTTTTTTTTTTTTTTTTTTTTTCTTTTTTTTTTTTTTTTTTTTTTTTTTTTTTTTTTTTTTTTTTTTTTCTTTTTTTTTTTTTTTTTTTTTTTTTTTTTTTTTTTTTTTTTTTTTTTTTTTTTTTTTTTTTTTTTTTTTTTTTTTTTTTTTTTTTTTCTTTTTTTTTTTTTTTTTTTTTTTTTTTTTTTTTTTTTTTTTTTTTTTTTTTTTTTTTTTTTTTTTTTTTTTTTTTTTTTTTTTTTTTTTTTTTTTTTTTTTTTTCTTTTTTTTTTTTTTTTTTTTTTTTTTTTTTTTTTTTTTTTTTTTTTTTTTTTTTTTTTTTTTTTTTTTTTTTTTTTTTTTTTTTTTTTTTTTTTTTTTTTTTTTTTTTTTTTTTTT
Organism: Micrasema minimum; assembly: GCA_022494985.1. Classification (NCBI taxonomy): domain Eukaryota; kingdom Metazoa; phylum Arthropoda; class Insecta; order Trichoptera; family Brachycentridae; genus Micrasema; species Micrasema minimum. The sequence continues at coordinate 48,900 of JAGVSP010000002.1, read as the reverse complement.
TTTTTTTTTTTTTTTTTTTTTTTTTTTTTTTTTTTTTTTTTTTTTTTTTTTTTTTTTTTTTTTTTTTTTCTTTTTTTTTTTTTCTTTTTTTTTTTTTTTTTTTTTTTTTTTTTTTTTTTTTTTTTTTTTTTTTTTTTTTTTTTTTTTTTTTTTTTTTTTTTTTTTTTTTTTTTTTTTTTTTTTTTTTTTTTTTTTTTTTTTTTTTTTTTTTTTTTTTTTTTTTTTTTTTTTTTTTTTTTTTTTTTTTTTTTTTTTTTTTTTTTTTTTTTTTTTTTTTTTTTTTTTTTTTTTTTTTTTTTTTTTTTTTTTTTTTTTTTTTTTTTTTTTTTTTTTTTTTTTTCTTTTTTTTTTTTTTTTTTTTTTTTTTTTTTTTTTTTTTTTTTTTTTTTTTTTTTTTTTTTTTTTTTTTTTTTTTTTTTTTTTTTTTTTTTTTTTTTTTTTTTTTTTTTTTTTTTTTTTTTTTTTTTTTTTTTTTTTTTTTTTTTTTTTTTTTTTTTTTTTTTTTTTTTTTTTTTTTTTTTTTTTTTTTTTTTTTTTTTTTTTTTTTTTTTTTTTTTTTTTTTTTTTTTTTTTTTTTTTTTTTTTTTTTTTTTTTTTTTTTTTTTTTTTTTTTTTTTTTTTTTTTTTTTTTTTTTTTTTTTTTTTTTTTTTTTTTTTTTTTTTTTTTTTTTTTTTTTTTTTTTTTTTTTTTTTTTTTTTTTTTTTTTTTTTTTTTTTTTTTTTTTTTTTTTTTTTTTTTTTTTTTTTTTTTTTTTTTTTTTTTTTTTTTTTTTTTTTTTTTTTTTTTTTTTTTTTTTTTTTTTTTTTTTTTTTTTTTTTTTTTTTTTTTTTTTTTTTTTTTTTTTTTTTTTTTTTTTTTTTTTTTTTTTTTTTTTTTTTTTTTTTTTTTTTTTTTTTTTTTTTTTTTTTTTTTTTTTTTTTTTTTTTTTTTTTTTTTTTTTTTTTTTTTTTTTTTTTTTTTTTTTTTTTTTTTTTTTTTTTTTTTTTTTTTTTTTTTTTTTTTTCTTTTTTTTTTTTTTTTTTTTTTTTTTTCTTTTTTTTTTCTTTTTTTTTTTTTTTTTTTTTTTTTTTTTTTTTTTTTTTTTTTTTTTTTTTTTTTTTTTTTTTTTTTTTTTTTTTTTTTTTTTTTTTTTTTTTTTTTTTTTTTTTTTTTTTTTTTTTTTTTTTTTTTTTTTTTTTTTTTTTTTTTTTTTTTTTTTTTTTTTTTTTTTTTTTTTTTTTTTTTTTTTTTTTTTTTTTTTTTTTTTTTTTTTTTTTTTTTTTTTTTTTTTTTTTTTTTTTTTTTTTTTTTTTTTTTTTTTTTTTTTTTTTTTTTTTTTTTTTTTTTTTTTTTTTTTTTTTTTTTTTTTTTTTTTTTTTTTTTTTTTTTTTTTTTTTTTTTTTTTTTTTTTTTTTTTTTCTTTTTTTTTTTTTTTTTTTTTTTTTTTTTTTTTTTTTTTTTTTTTTTTTTTTTTTTTTTTTTTTTTTTTTTTTTTTTTTTTTTTTTTTTTTTTTTTTTTTTTTTTTTTTTTTTTTTTTTTTTTTTTTTTTTCTTTTTTTTTTTTTTTTTTTTTTTTTTTTTTTTTTTTTTTTTTTTTTTTTTTTTTTTTTTTTTTTTTTTTTTTTTTTTTTTTTTTTTTTTTTTTTTTTTTTTTTTTTTTTTTTTTTTTTTTTTTTTTTTTTTTTTTTTTTTTTTTTTTTTTTTTTTTTTTTTTTTTTTTTTTTTTTTTTTTTTTTTTTTTTTTTTTTTTTTTTTTTTTTTTTTTTTTTTTTTTTTTTTTTTTTTTTTTTTTTTTTTTTTTTTTTTTTTTTTTTTTTTTTTTTTTTTTTTTTTTTTTTTTTTTTTTCTTTTTTTTTTTTTTTTTTTTTTTTTTTTTTTTTTTTTTTTTTTTTTTTTTTTTTTTTTTTTTTTTTTTTTTTTTTTTTTTTTTTTTTTTTTTTTTTTTTTTTTTTTTTTTTTTTTTTTTTTTTTTTTTTTTTTTTTTTTTTTTTTTTTTTTTTTTTTTTTTTTTTTTTTTTTTTTTTTTCTTTTTTTTTTTTTTTTTCTCTTTTTTTTTTTTTTTTTTTTTTTTTTTTTTTTTTTTTTTTTTTTTTTTTTTTTTTTTTTTTTTTTTTTTTTTTTTTTTTTTTTTTTTTTTTTTTTTTTTTTTTTTTTTTTTTTTTTTTTTTTTTTTTTTTTTTTTTTTTTTTTTTTTTTTTTTTTTTTTTTTTTTTTTTTTTTTTTTTTTTTTTTTTTTTTTTTTTTTTTTTTTTTTTTTTTTTTTTTTTTTTTTTTTTTTTTTTTTTTTTTTTTTTTTTTTTTTTTTTTTTTTTTTTTTTTTTTTTTTTTTTTTTTTTTTTTTTTTTTTTTTTTTTTTTTTTTTTTTTTTTTTTTTTTTTTTTTTTTTTTTTTTTTTTTTTTTTTTTTTTTTTTTTTTTTTTTTTTTTTTTTTTTTTTTTTTTTTTTTTTTTTTTTTTTTTTTTTTTTTTTTTTTTTTTTTTTTTTTTTTTTTTTTTTTTTTTTTTTTTTTTTTTTTTTTTTTTTTTCTTTTTTTTTTTTTTTTTTTTTTTTTTTTTTTTTTTTTTTTTTTTTTTTTTTTTTTTTTTTTTTTTTTTTTTTTTTTTTTTTTTTTTTTTTTTTTTTTTTTTTTTTTTTTTTTTTTTTTTTTTTTTTTTTTTTTTTTTTTTTTTTTTTTTTTTTTTTTTTTTTTTTTTTTTTTTTTTTTTTTTTTCTTTTTTTTTTTTTTTTTTTTTTTTTTTTTTTTTTTTTTTTTTTTTTTTTTTTTTTTTTTTTTTTTTTTTTTTTTTTTTTTTTTTTTTTTTTTTTTTTTCTTTTTTTTTTTTTTTTTTTTTTTTTTTTTTTTTTTTTTTTTTTTTTTTTTTTTTTTTTTTTTTTTTTTTTTTTTTTTTTTTTTTTTTTTTTTTTTTTTTTTTTTTTTTTTTTTTTTTTTTTTTTTTTTTTTTTTTTTTTTTTTTTTTTTTTTTTTTTTTTTTTTTTTTTTTTTTTTTTTTTTTTTTTTTTTTTTTTTTTTTTCTTTTTTTTTTTTTTTTTTTTTTTTTTTTTTTTTTTTTTTTTTTTTTTTTTTTTTTTTTTTTTTTTTTTTTTTTTTTTTTTTTTTTTTTTTTTTTTTTTTTTTTTTTTTTTTTTTTTTTTTTTTTTTTTTTTTTTTTTTTTTTTTTTTTTTTTTTTTTTTTTTTTTTTTTTTTTTTTTTTTTTTTTTTTTTTTTTTTTTTTTTTTTTTTTTTTTTTTTTTTTTTTTTTTTTTTTTTTTTTTTTTTTTTTTTTTTTTTTTTTTTTTTTTTTTTTTTTTTTTTTTTTTTTTTTTTTTTTTTTTTTTTTTTTTTTTTTTTTTTTTTTTTTTTTTTTTTTTTTTTTTTTTTTTTTTTTTTTTTTTTTTTTTTTTTTTTTTTTTTTTTTTTTTTTTTTTTTTTTCTTTTTTTTTTTTTTTTTTTTTTTTTTTTTTTTTTTTTTTTTTTTTTTTTTTTTTTTTTTTTTTTTTTTTTTTTTTTTTTTTTTTTTTTTTTTTTTTTTTTTTTTTTTTTTTTTTTTTTTTTTTTTTTTTTTTTTTTTTTTTTTTTTTTTTTTTTTTTTTTTTTTTTTTTTTTTTTTTTTTTTTTTTTTTTTTTTTTTTTTTTTTTTTTTTTTTTTTTTTTTTTTTTTTTTTTTTTTTTTTTTTTTTTTTTTTTTTTTTTTTTTTTTTTTTTTTTTTTTTTTTTTTTTTTTTTTTTTTTTTTTTTTTTTTTTTTTTTTTTTTTTTTTTTTTTTTTTTTTTTTTTTTTTTTTTTTTTTTTTTTTTTTTTTTTTTTTTTTTTTTTTTTTTTTTTTTTTTTTTTTTTTTTTTTTTTTTTTTTTTTTTTTTTTTTTTTTTTTTTTTTTTTTTTTTTTTTTTTTTTTTTTTTTTTTTTTTTTTTTTTTTTTTTTTTTTTTTTTTTTTTTTTTTTTTTTTTTTTTTTTTTTTTTTTTTTTTTTTTTTTTTTTTTTTTTTTTTTTTTTTTTTTTTTTTTTTTTTTTTTTTTTTTTTTTTTTTTTTTTTTTTTTTTTTTTCTTTTTTTTTTTTTTTTTTTTTTTTTTTTTTTTTTTTTTTTTTTTTTTTTTTTTTTTTTTTTTTTTTTTTTTTTTTTTTTTTTTTTTTTTTTTTTTTTTTTTTTTTTTTTTTTTTTTTTTTTTTTTTTTTTTTTTTTTTTTTTTTTTTTTTTTTTTTTTTTTTTTTTTTTTTTTTTTTTTTTTTTTTTTTTTTTTTTTTTTTTTTTTTTTTTTTTTTTTTTTTTTTTTTTTTTTTTTTTTTTTTTTTTTTTTTTTTTTTTTTTTTTTTTTTTTTTTTTTTTTTTTTTTTTTTTTTTTTTTTTTTTTTTTTTTTTTTTTTTTTTTTTTTTTTTTTTTTTTTTTTTTTTTTTTTTTTTTTTTTTTTTTTTTTTTTTTTTTTTTTTTTTTTTTTTTTTTTTTTTTTTTTTTTTTTTTTTTTTTTTTTTTTTTTTTTTTTTTTTTTTTTTTTTTTTTTTTTTTTTTTTTTTTTTTTTTTTTTTTTTTTTTTTTTTTTTTTTTTTTTTTTTTTTTTTTTTTTTTTTTTTTTTTTTTTTTTTTTTTTTTTTTTTTTTTTTTTTTTTTTTTTTTTTTTTTTTTTTTTTTTTTTTTTTTTTTTTTTTTTTTTTTTTTTTTTTTTTTTTTTTTTTTTTTTTTTTTTTTTTTTTTTTTTTTTTTTTTTTTTTTTTTTTTTTTTTTTTTTTTTTTTTTTTTTTTTTTTTTTTTTTTTTTTTTTTTTTTTTTTTTTTTTTTTTTTTTTTTTTTTTTTTTTTTTTTTTTTTTTTTTTTTTTTTTTTTTTTTTTTTTTTTTTTTTTTTTTTTTTTTTTTTTTTTTTTTTTTTTTTTTTTTTTTTTTTTTTTTTTTTTTTTTTTTTTTTTTTTTTTTTTTTTTTTTTTTTTTTTTTTTTTTTTTTTTTTTTTTTTTTTTTTTTTTTTTTTTTTTTTTTTTTTTTTTTTTTTTTTTTTTTTTTTTTTTTTTTTTTTTTTTTTTTTTTTTTTTTTTTTTTTTTTTTTTTTTTTTTTTTTTTTTTTTTTTTTTTTTTTTTTTTTTTTTTTTTTTTTTTTTTTTTTTTTTTTTTTTTTTTTTTTTTTTTTTCTTTTTTTTTTTTTTTTTTTTTTTTTTTTTTTTTTTTTTTTTTTTTTTTTTTTTTTTTTTTTTTTTTTTTTTTTTTTTTTTTTTTTTTTTTTTTTTTTTTTTTTTTTTTTTTTTTTTTTTTTTTTTTTTTTTTTTTTTTTTTTTTTTTTTTTTTTTTTTTTTTTTTTTTTTTTTTTTTTTTTTTTTTTTTTTTTTTTTTTTTTTTTTTTTTTTTTTTTTTTTTTTTTTTTTTTTTTTTTTTTTTTTTTTTTTTTTTTTTTTTTTTTTTTTTTTTTTTTTTTTTTTTTTTTTTTTTTTTTTTTTTTTTTTTTTTTTTTTTTTTTTTTTTTTTTTTTTTTTTTTTTTTTTTTTTTTTTTTTTTTTTTTTTTTTTTTTTTTTTTTTTTTTTTTTTTTTTTTTTTTTTTTTTTTTTTTTTTTCTTTTTTTTTTTTTTTTTTTTTTTTTTTTTTTTTTTTTTTTTTTTTTTTTTTTTTTTTTTTTTTCTTTTTTTTTTTTTTTTTTTTTTTTTTTTTTTTTTTTTTTTTTTTTTTTTTTTTTTTTTTTTTTTTTTTTTTTTTTTTTTTTTTTTTTTTTTTTTTTTTTTTTTTTTTTTTTTTTTTTTTTTTTTTTTTTTTTTTTTTTTTTTTTTTTTTTTTTTTTTTTTTTTTTTTTTTTTTTTTTTTTTTTTTTTTTTTTTTTTTTTTTTTTTTTTTTTTTTTTTTTTTTTTTTTTTTTTTTTTTTTTTTTTTTTTTTTTTTTTTTTTTTTTTTTTTTTTTTTTTTTTTTTTTTTTTTTTTTTTTTTTTTTTTTTTTTTTTTTTTTTTTTTTTTTTTTTTTTTTTTTTTTTTTTTTTTTTTTTTTTTTTTTTTTTTTTTTTTTTTTTTTTTTTTTTTTTTTTTTTTTTTTTTTTTTTTTTTTTTTTTTTTTTTTTTTTTTTTTTTTTTTTTTTTTTTTTTTTTTTTTTTTTTTTTTTTTTTTTTTTTTTTTTTTTTTTTTTTTTTTTTTTTTCTTTTTTTTTTTTTTTTTTTTTTTTTTTTTTTTTTTTTTTTTTTTTTTTTTTTTTTTTTTTTTTTTTTTTTTTTTTTTTTTTTTTTTTTTTTTTTTTTTTTTTTTTTTTTTTTTTTTTTTTTTTTTTTTTTTTTTTTTTTTTTTTTTTTTTTTTTTTTTTTTTTTTTTTTTTTTTTTTTTTTTTTTTTTTTTTTTTTTTTTTTTTTTTTTTTTTTTTTTTTTTTTTTTTTTTTTTTTTTTTTTTTTTTTTTTTTTTTTTTTTTTTTTTTTTTTTTTTTTTTTTTTTTTTTTTTTTTTTTTTTTTTTTTTTTTTTTTTTTTTTTTTTTTTTTTTTTTTTTTTTTTTTTTTTTTTTTTTTTTTTTTTTTTTTTTTTTTTTTTTTTTTTTTTTTTTTTTTTTTTTTTTTTTTTTTTTTTTTTTTTTTTTTTTTTTTTTTTTTTTTTTTTTTTTTTTTTTTTTTTTTTTTTTTTTTTTTTTTTTTTTTTTTTTTTTTTTTTTTTTTTTTTTTTTTTTTTTTTTTTTTTTTTTTTTTTTTTTTTTTTTTTTTTTTTTTTTTTTTTTTTTTTTTTTTTTTTTTTTTTTTTTTTTTTTTTTTTTTTTTTTTTTTTTTTTTTTTTTTTTTTTTTTTTTTTTTTTTTTTTTTTTTTTTTTTTTTTTTTTTTTTTTTTTTTTTTTTTTTTTTTTTTTTTTTTTTTTTTTTTTTTTTTTTTTTTTTTTTTTTTTTTTTTTTTTTTTTTTTTTTTTTTTTTTTTTTTTTTTTTTTTTTTTTTTTTTTTTTTTTTTTTTTTTTTTTTTTTTTTTTTTTTTTTTTTTTTTTTTTTTTTTTTTTTTTTTTTTTTTTTTTTTTTTTTTTTTTTTTTTTTTTTTTTTTTTTTTTTTTTTTTTTTTTTTTTTTTTTTTTTTTTTTTTTTTTTTTTTTTTTTTTTTTTTTTTTTTTTTTTTTTTTTTTTTTTTTTTTTTTTTTTTTTTTTTTTTTTTTTTTTTTTTTTTTTTTTTTTTTTTTTTTTTTTTTTTTTTTTTTTTTTTTTTTTTTTTTTTTTTTTTTTTTTTTTTTTTTTTTTTTTTTTTTTTTTTTTTTTTTTTTTTTTTTTTTTTTTTTTTTTTTTTTTTTTTTTTTTTTTTTTTTTTTTTTTTTTTTTTTTTTTTTTTTTTTTTTTTTTTTTTTTTTTTTTTTTTTTTTTTTTTTTTTTTTTTTTTTTTTTTTTTTTTTTTTTTTTTTTTTTTTTTTTTTTTTTTTTTTTTTTTTTTTTTTTTTTTTTTCTTTTTTTTTTTTTTTTTTTTTTTTTTTTTTTTTTTTTTTTTTTTTTTTTTTTTTTTTTTTTTTTTTTTTTTTTTTTTTTTTTTTTTTTTTTTTTTTTTTTTTTTTTTTTTTTTTTTTTTTTTTTTTTTTTTTTTTTTTTTTTTTTTTTTTTTTTTTTTTTTTTTTTTTTTTTTTTTTTTTTTTTTTTTTTTTTTTTTTTTTTTTTTTTTTTTTTTTTTTTTTTTTTTTTTTTTTTTTTTTTTTTTTTTTTTTTTTTTTTTTTTTTTTTTTTTTTTTTTTTTTTCTTTTTTTTTTTTTTTTTTTTTTTTTTTTTTTTTTTTTTTTTTTTTTTTTTTTTTTTTTTTTTTTTTTTTTTTTTTTTTTTTTTTTTTTTTTTTTTTTTTTTTTTTTTTTTTTTTTTTTTTTTTTTTTTTTTTTTTTTTTTTTTTTTTTTTTTTTTTTTTTTTTTTTTTTTTTTTTTTTTTTTTTTTTTTTTTTTTTTTTTTTTTTTTTTTTTTTTTTTTTTTTTTTTTTTTTTTTTTTTTTTTTTTTTTTTTTTTTTTTTTTTTTTTTTTTTTTTTTTTTTTTTTTTTTTTTTTTTTTTTTTTTTTTTTTTTTTTTTTTTTTTTTTTTTTTTTTTTTTTTTTTTTTTTTTTTTTTTTTTTTTTTTTTTTTTTTTTTTTTTTTTTTTTTTTTTTTTTTTTTTTTTTTTTTTTTTTTTTTTTTTTTTTTTTTTTTTTTTTTTTTTTTTTTTTTTTTTTTTTTTTTTTTTTTTTTTTTTTTTTTTTTTTTTTTTTTTTTTTTTTTTTTTTTTTTTTTTTTTTTTTTTTTTTTTTTTTTTTTTTTTTTTTTTTTTTTTTTTTTTTTTTTTTTTTTTTTTTTTTTTTTTTTTTTTTTTTTTTTTTTTTTTTTTTTTTTTTTTTTTTTTTTTTTTTTTTTTTTTTTTTTTTTTTTTTTTTTTTTTTTTTTTTTTTTTTTTTTTTTTTTTTTTTTTTTTTTTTTTTTTTTTTTTTTTTTTTTTTTTTTTTTTTTTTTTTTTTTTTTTTTTTTTTTTTTTTTTTTTTTTTTTTTTTTTTTTTTTTTTTTTTTTTTTTTTTTTTTTTTTTTTTTTTTTTTTTTTTTTTTTTTTTTTTTTTTTTTTTTTTTTTTTTTTTTTTTTTTTTTTTTTTTTTTTTTTTTTTTTTTTTTTTTTTTTTTTTTTTTTTTTTTTTTTTTTTTTTTTTTTTTTTTTTCTTTTTTTTTTTTTTTTTTTTTTTTTTTTTTTTTTTTTTTTTTTTTTTTTTTTTTTTTTTTTTTTTTTTTTTTTTTTTTTTTTTTTTTTTTTTTTTTTTTTTTTTTTTTTTTTTTTTTTTTTTTTTTTTTTTTTTTTTTTTTTTTTTTTTTTTTTTTTTTTTTTTTTTTTTTTTTTTTTTTTTTTTTTTTTTTTTTTTTTTTTTTTTTTTTTTTTTTTTTTTTTTTTTTTTTTTTTTTTTTTTTTTTTTTTTTTTTTTTTTTTTTTTTTTTTTTTTTTTTTTTTTTTTTTTTTTTTTTTTTTTTTTTTTTTTTTTTTTTTTTTTTTTTTTTTTTTTTTTTTTTTTTTTTTTTTTTTTTTTTTTTTTTTTTTTTTTTTTTTTTTTTTTTTTTTTTTTTTTTTTTTTTTTTTCTTTTTTTTTTTTTTTTTTTTTTTTTTTTTTTTTTTTTTTTTTTTTTTTTTTTTTTTTTTTTTTTTTTTTTTTTTTTTTTTTTTTTTTTTTTTTTTTTTTTTTTTTTTTTTTTTCTTTTTTTTTTTTTTTTTTTTTTTTTTTTTTTTTTTTTTTTTTTTTTTTTTTTTTTTTTTTTTTTTTTTTTTTTTTTTTTTTTTTTTTTTTTTTTTTTTTTTTTTTTTTTTTTTTTTTTTTTTTTTTTTTTTTTTTTTTTTTTTTTTTTTTTTTTTTTTTTTTTTTTTTTTTTTTTTTTTTTTTTTTTTTTTTTTTTTTTTTTTTTTTTTTTTTTTTTTTTTTTTTTTTTTTTTTTTTTTTTTTTTTTTTTTTTTTTTTTTTTTTTTTTTTTTTTTTTTTTTTTTTTTTTTTTTTTTTTTTTTTTTTTTTTTTTTTTTTTTTTTTTTTTTTTTTTTTTTTTTTTTTTTTTTTTTTTTTTTTTTTTTTTTTTTTTTTTTTTTTTTTTTTTTTTTTTTTTTTTTTTTTTTTTTTTTTTTTTTTTTTTTTTTTTTTTTTTTTTTTTTTTTTTTTTTTTTTTTTTTTTTTTTTTTTTTTTTTTTTTTTTTTTTTTTTTTTTTTTTTTTTTTTTTTTTTTTTTTTTTTTTTTTTTTTTTTTTTTTTTTTTTTTTTTTTTTTTTTTTTTTTTTTTTTTTTTTTTTTTTTTTTTTTTTTTTTTTTTTTTTTTTTTTTTTTTTTTTTTTTTTTTTTTTTTTTTTTTTTTTTTTTTTTTTTTTTTTTTTTTTTTTTTTTTTTTTTTTTTTTTTTTTTTTTTTTTTTTTTTTTTTTTTTTTTTTTTTTTTTTTTTTTTTTTTTTTTTTTTTTTTTTTTTTTTTTTTTTTTTTTTTTTTTTTTTTTTTTTTTTTTTTTTTTTTTTTTTTTTTTTTTTTTTTTTTTTTTTTTTTTTTTTTTTTTTTTTTTTTTTTTTTTTTTTTTTTCTTTTTTTTTTTTTTTTTTTTTTTTTTTTTTTTTTTTTTTTTTTTTTTTTTTTTTTTTTTTTTTTTTTTTTTTTTTTTTTTTTTTTTTTTTTTTTTTTTTTTTTTTTTTTTTTTTTTTTTTTTTTTTCTTTTTTTTTTTTTTTTTTTTTTTTTTTTTTTTTTTTTTTTTTTTTTTTTTTTTTTTTTTTTTTTTTTTTTTTTTTTTTTTTTTTTTTTTTTTTTTTTTTTTTTTTTTTTTTTTTTTTTTTTTTTTTTTTTTTTTTTTTTTTTTTTTTTTTTTTTTTTTTTTCTTTTTTTTTTTTTTTTTTTTTTTTTTTTTTTTTTTTTTTTTTTTTTTTTTTTTTTTTTTTTTTTTTTTTTTTTTTTTTTTTTTTTTTTTTTTTTTTTTTTTTTTTTTTTTTTTTTTTTTTTTTTTTTTTTTTTTTTTTTTTTTTTTTTTTTTTTTTTTTTTTTTTTTTTTTTTTTTTTTTTTTTTTTTTTTTTTTTTTTTTTTTTTTTTTTTTTTTTTTTTTTTTTTTTTTTTTTTTTTTTTTTTTTTTTTTTTTTTTTTTTTTTTTTTTTTTTTTTTTTTTTTTTTTTTTTTTTTTTTTTTTTTTTTTTTTTTTTTTTTTTTTTTTTTTTTTTTTTTTTTTTTTTTTTTTTTTTTTTTTTTTTTTTTTTTTTTTTTTTTTTTTTTTTTTTTTTTTTTTTTTTTTTTTTTTTTTTTTTTTTTTTTTTTTTTTTTTTTTTTTTTTTTTTTTTTTTTTTTTTTTTTTTTTTTTTTTTTTTTTTTTTTTTTTTTTTTTTTTTTTTTTTTTTTTTTTTTTTTTTTTTTTTTTTTTTTTTTTTTTTTTTTTTTTTTTTTTTTTTTTTTTTTTTTTTTTTTTTTTTTTTTTTTTTTTTTTTTTTTTTTTTTTTTTTTTTTTTTTTTTTTTTTTTTTTTTTTTTTTTTTTTTTTTTTTTTTTTTTTTTTTTTTTTTTTTTTTTTTTTTTTTTTTTTTTTTTTTTTTTTTTTTTTTTTTTTTTTTTTTTTTTTTTTTTTTTTTTTTTTTTTCTTTTTTTTTTTTTTTTTTTTTTTTTTTTTTTTTTTTTTTTTTTTTTTTTTTTTTTTTTTTTTTTTTTTTTTTTTTTTTTTTTTTTTTTTTTTTTTTTTTTTTTTTTTTTTTTTTTTTTTTTTTTTTTTTTTTTTTTTTTTTTTTTTTTTTTTTTTTTTTTTTTTTTTTTTTTTTTTTTTTTTTTTTTTTTTTTTTTTTTTTTTTTTTTTTTTTTTTTTTTTTTTTTTTTTTTTTTTTTTTTTTTTTTTTTTTTTTTTTTTTTTTTTTTTTTTTTTTTTTTTTTTTTTTTTTTTTTTTTTTTTTTTTTTTTTTTTTTTTTTTTTTTTTTTTTTTTTTTTTTTTTTTTTTTTTTTTTTTTTTTTTTTTTTTTTTTTTTTTTTTTTTTTTTTTTTTTTTTTTTTTTTTTTTTTTTTTTTTTTTTTTTTTTCTTTTTTTTTTTTTTTTTTTTTTTTTTTTTTTTTTTTTTTTTTTTTTTTTTTTTTTTTTTTTTTTTTTTTTTTTTTTTTTTTTTTTTTTTTTTTTTTTTTTTTTTTTTTTTTTTTTTTTTTTTTTTTTTTTTTTTTTTTTTTTTTTTTTTTTTTTTTTTTTTTTTTTTTTTTTTTTTTTTTTTTTTTTTTTTTTTTTTTTTTTTTTTTTTTTTTTTTTTTTTTTTTTTTTTTTTTTTTTTTTTTTTTTTTTTTTTTTTTTTTTTTTTTTTTTTTTTTTTTTTTTTTTTTTTTTTTTTTTTTTTTTTTTTTTTTTTTTTTTTTTTTTTTTTTTTTTTTTTTTTTTTTTTTTTTTTTTTTTTTTTTTTTTTTTTTTTTTTTTTTTTTTTTTTTTTTTTTTTTTTTTTTTTTTTTTTTTTTTTTTTTTTTTTTTTTTTTTTTTTTTTTTTTTTTTTTTTTTTTTTTTTTTTTTTTTTTTTTTTTTTTTTTTTTTTTTTTTTTTTTTTTTTTTTTTTTTTTTTTTTTTTTTTTTTTTTTTTTTTTTTTTTTTTTTTTTTTTTTTTTTTTTTTTTTTTTTTTTTTTTTTTTTGTTTTTTTTTTTTTTTTTTTTTTTTTTTTTTTTTTTTTTTTTTTTTTTTTTTTTTTTTTTTTTTTTTTTTTTTTTTTTTTTTTTTTTTTTTTTTTTTTTTTTTTTTTTTTTTTTTTTTTTTTTTTTTTTTTTTTTTTTTTTTTTTTTTTTTTTTTTTTTTTTTTTTTTTTTTTTTTTTTTTTTTTTTTTTTTTTTTTTTTTTTTTTTTTTTTTTTTTTTTTTTTTTTTTTTTTTTTTTTTTTTTTTTTTTTTTTTTTTTTTTTTTTTTTTTTTTTTTTTTTTTTTTTTTTTTTTTTTTTTTTTTTTTTTTTTTTTTTTTTTTTTTTTTTTTTTTTTTTTTTTTTTTTTTTTTTTTTTTTTTTTTTTTTTTTTTTTTTTTTTTTTTTTTTTTTTTTTTTTTTTTTTTTTTTTTTTTTTTTTTTTTTTTTTTTTTTTTTTTTTTTTTTTTTTTTTTTTTTTTTTTTTTTTTTTTTTTTTTTTTTTTTTTTTTTTTTTTTTTTTTTTTTTTTTTTTTTTTTTTTTTTTTTTTTTTTTTTTTTTTTTTTTTTTTTTTTTTTTTTTTTTTTTTTTTTTTTTTTTTTTTTTTTTTTTTTTTTTTTTTTTTTTTTTTTTTTTTTTTTTTTTTTTTTTTTTTTTTTTTTTTTTTTTTTTTTTTTTTTTTTTTTTTTTTTTTTTTTTTTTTTTTTTTTTTTTTTTTTTTTTTTTTTTTTTTTTTTTTTTTTTTTTTTTTTTTTTTTTTTTTTTTTTTTTTTTTTTTTTTTTTTTTTTTTTTTTTTTTTTTTTTTTTTTTTTTTTTTTTTTTTTTTTTTTTTTTTTTTTTTTTTTTTTTTTTTTTTTTTTTTTTTTTTTTTTTTTTTTTTTTTTTTTTTTTTTTTTTTTTTTTTTTTTTTTTTTTTTTTTTTTTTTTTTTTTTTTTTTTTTTTTTTTTTTTTTTTTTTTTTTTTTTTTTTTTTTTTTTTTTTTTTTTTTTTTTTTTTTTTTTTTTTTTTTTTTTTTTTTTTTTTTTTTTTTTTTTTTTTTTTTTTTTTTTTTTTTTTTTTTTTTTTTTTTTTTTTTTTTTTTTTTTTTTTTTTTTTTTTTTTTTTTTTTTTTTTTTTTTTTTTTTTTTTTTTTTTTTTTTTTTTTTTTTTTTTTTTTTTTTTTTTTTTTTTTTTTTTTTTTTTTTTTTTTTTTTTTTTTTTTTTTTTTTTTTTTTTTTTTTTTTTTTTTTTTTTTTTTTTTTTTTTTTTTTTTTTTTTTTTTTTTTTTTTTTTTTTTTTTTTTTTTTTTTTTTTTTTTTTTTTTTTTTTTTTTTTTTTTTTTTTTTTTTTTTTTTTTTTTTTTTTTTTTTTTTTTTTTTTTTTTTTTTTTTTTTTTTTTTTTTTTTTTTTTTTTTTTTTTTTTTTTTTTTTTTTTTTTTTTTTTTTTTTTTTTTTTTTTTTTTTTTTTTTTTTTTTTTTTTTTTTTTTTTTTTTTTTTTTTTTTTTTTTTTTTTTTTTTTTTTTTTTTTTTTTTTTTTTTTTTTTTTTTTTTTTTTTTTTTTTTTTTTTTTTTTTTTTTTTTTTTTTTTTTTTTTTTTTTTTTTTTTTTTTTTTTTTTTTTTTTTTTTTTTTTTTTTTTTTTTTTTTTTTTTTTTTTTTTTTTTTTTTTTCTTTTTTTTTTTTTTTTTTTTTTTTTTTTTTTTTTTTTTTTTTTTTTTTTTTTTTTTTTTTTTTTTTTTTTTTTTTTTTTTTTTTTTTTTTTTTTTTTTTTTTTTTTTTTTTTTTTTTTTTTTTTTTTTTTTTTTTTTTTTTTTTTTTTTTTTTTTTTTTTTTTTTTTTTTTTTTTTTTTTTTTTTTTTTTTTTTTTTTTTTTTTTTTTTTTTTTTTTTTTTTTTTTTTTTTTTTTTTTTTTTTTTTTTTTTTTTTTTTTTTTTTTTTTTTTTTTTTTTTTTTTTTTTTTTTTTTTTTTTTTTTTTTTTTTTTTTTTTTTTTTTTTTTCTTTTTTTTTTTTTTTTTTTTTTTTTTTTTTTTTTTTTTTTTTTTTTTTTTTTTTTTTTTTTTTTTTTTTTTTTTTTTTTTTTTTTTTTTTTTTTTTTTTTTTTTTTTTTTTTTTTTTTTTTTTTTTTTTTTTTTTTTTTTTTTTTTTTTTTTTTTTTTTTTTTTTTTTTTTTTTTTTTTTTTTTTTTTTTTTTTTTTTTTTTTTTTTTTTTTTTTTTTTTTTTTTTTTTTTTTTTTTTTTTTTTTTTTTTTTTTTTTTTTTTTTTTTTTTTTTTTTTTTTTTTTTTTTTTTTTTTTTTTTTTTTTTTTTTTTTTTTTTTTTTTTTTTTTTTTTTTTTTTTTTTTTTTTTTTTTTTTTTTTTTTTTTTTTTTTTTTTTTTTTTTTTTTTTTTTTTTTTTTTTTTTTTTTTTTTTTTTTTTTTTTTTTTTTTTTTTTTTTTTTTTTTTTTTTTTTTTTTTTTTTTTTTTTTTTTTTTTTTTTTTTTTTTTTTTTTTTTCCTTTTTTTTTTTTTTTTTTTTTTTTTTTTTTTTTTTTTTTTTTTTTTTTTTTTTTTTTTTTTTTTTTTTTTTTTTTTTTTTTTTTTTTTTTTTTTTTTTTTTTTTTTTTTTTTTTTTTTTTTTTTTTTTTTTTTTTTTTTTTTTTTTTTTTTTTTTTTTTTTTTTTTTTTTTTTTTTTTTTTTTTTTTTTTTTTTTTTTTTTTTTTTTTTTTTTTTTTTTTTTTTTTTTTTTTTTTTTTTTTTTTTTTTTTTTTTTTTTTTTTTTTTTTTTTTTTTTTTTTTTTTTTTTTTTTTTTTTTTTTTTTTTTTTTTTTTTTTTTTTTTTTTTTTTTTTTTTTTTTTTTTTTTTTTTTTTTTTTTTTTTTTTTTTTTTTTTTTTTTTTTTTTTTTTTTTTTTTTTTTTTTTTTTTTTTTTTTTTTTTTTTTTTTTTTTTTTTTTTTTTTTTTTTTTTTTTTTTTTTTTTTTTTTTTTTTTTTTTTTTTTTTTTTTCCTTCTTTTCTTTTTTTTTTTTTTTTTTTTTTTTTTTTTTTTTTTTTTTTTTTTTTTTTTTTTTTTTTTTTTTTTTTTTTTTTTTTTTTTTTTTTTTTTTTTTTTTTTTTTTTTTTTTTTTTTTTTTTTTTTTTTTTTTTTTTTTTTTTTTTTTTTTTTTTTTTTTTTTTTTTTTTTTTTTTTTTTTTTTTTTTTTTTTTTTTTTTTTTTTTTTTTTTTTTTTTTTTTTTTTTTTTTTTTTTTTTTTTTTTTTTTTTTTTTTTTTTTTTTTTTTTTTTTTTTTTTTTTTTTTTTTTTTTTTTTTTTTTTTTTTTTTTTTTTTTTTTTTTTTTTTTTTTTTTTTTTTTTTTTTTTTTTTTTTTTTTTTTTTTTTTTTTTTTTTTTTTTTTTTTTTTTTTTTTTTTTTTTTTTTTTTTTTTTTTTTTTTTTTTTTTTTTTTTTTTTTTTTTTTTTTTTTTTTTTTTTTTTTTTTTTTTTTTTTTTTTTTCTTTTTTTTTTTTTTTTTCTTTTTTTTTTTTTTTTTTTTTTTTTTTTTTTTTTTTTTTTTTTTTTTTTTTTTTTTTTTTTTTTTTTTTTTTTTTTTTTTTTTTTTTTTTTTTTTTTTTTTTTTTTTTTTTTTTTTTTTTTTTTTTTTTTTTTTTTTTTTTTTTTTTTTTTTTTTTTTTTTTTTTTTTTTTTTTTTTTTTTTTTTTTTTTTTTTTTTTTTTTTTTTTTTTTTTTTTTTTTTTTTTTTTTTTTTTTTTTTTTTTTTTTTTTTTTTTTTTTTTTTCTTTTTTTTTTTTTTTTTTTTTTTTTTTTTTTTTTTTTTTTTTTTTTTTTTTTTTTTTTTTTTTTTTTTTTTTTTTTTTTTTTTTTTTTTTTTTTTTTTTTTTTTTTTTTTTTTTTTTTTTTTTTTTTTTTTTTTTTTTTTTTTTTTTTTTTTTTTTTTTTTTTTTTTTTTTTTTTTTTTTTTTTTTTTTTTTTTTTTTTTTTTTTTTTTTTTTTTTTTTTTTTTTTTTTTTTTTTTTTTTTTTTTTTTTTTTTTTTTTTTTTTTTTTTTTTTTTTTTTTTTTTTTTTTTTTTTTTTTTTTTTTTTTTTTTTTTTTTTTTTTTTTTTTTTTTTTTTTTTTTTTTTTTTTTTTTTTTTTTTTTTTTTTTTTCTTTTTTTTTTTTTTTTTTTTTTTTTTTTTTTTTTTTTTTTTTTTTTTTTTTTTTTTTTTTTTTTTTTTTTTTTTTTTTTTTTTTTTTTTTTTTTTTTTTTTTTTTTTTTTTTTTTTTTTTTTTTTTTTTTTTTTTTTTTTTTTTTTTTTTTTTTTTTTTTTTTTTTTTTTTTTTTTTTTTTTTTTTTTTTTTTTTTTTTTTTTTTTTTTTTTTTTTTTTTTTTTTTTTTTTTTTTTTTTTTTTTTTTTTTTTTTTTTTTTTTTTTTTTTTTTTTTTTTTTTTTTTTTTTTTTTTTTTTTTTTTTTTTTTTTTTTTTTTTTTTTTTTTTTTTTTTTTTTTTTTTTTTTTTTTTT
>JAGVSP010000001.1:60000-209954 GCA_022494985.1 Micrasema minimum | reverse complement strand
TTACATGATCTGAGTTCAAACCGGTGTGAGCCAGGTTGTTTTATTAGTTAGAGTTGCGTTTTTTACTTTATTAGAACGAAAGGTACTGGGGTATATTCAAGTTCGTAAAGGACCTTTAAAAGTTGGATTTTTAGGAATTATTCAACCTTTTAGTGATGCTATTAAATTATTTACTAAAGAATTTGTATTTCCGTATAATTCAAATTATTATTTATTTTTTTTTTTTGCTCCGATATTAAGTATATTAATTAGATTATGATTATGAGTGATAATTCCTTATTATATTTTATTTTTAAGATTTAATTTAGGGTTTTTATTTATTCTAAAGATGTTTAAGAGTAAGAGTTTATTTTGTAGTAATTTCTGGTTGGGCTTCTAATTCTAATTATGCTAAACTAGGTAGTTTACGAGGATTAGCTCAAACTATTTCTTACGAGGTTAGGTTAGCTTTAATTTTTTTATCTCCTATATTATTAATGGGGGGTTATAATTTAATAAATTTAATATTTTATCAAGAAAATATTTGATTTTTATTTTTAATAATTCCTTTAATATTAAGAATATTTTCTTCTATACTAGCAGAATTAAATCGAGCTCCTTTTGATTTTATAGAAGGTGAAAGAGAATTAGTTTCTGGGTTTAATGTAGAATATAGAAGAGGAGGATTTGCTTTTAATTTTTCTTGCCGAATATTTAAGAATTTTATTTATAAGAATATTATTTAGATTAGTTTTTTTTTAGGAGGAGAATGTTTATCATTTATTTTTTTTTTTTTTTATTAATAATTTTAGGTTTTTATATTTATTTGAGTTCGCGGGTCTCTTCCTCGTTATCGTTATGATAAATTAATAAATTTAGCTTGAAAATCTTATTTACCTATTTCTTTAAATTATTTATTTTTTTTTTTTTTTATAATAATTATTTTATGTAATTTTTTTTAGTAAAATTAATAAAAAAAATTTTTATTTTATCTTAAGTTTTCAAAACAAATGCTTTGTGGTTAAGCTAATTAATTTAAATTAATTGATCTCAAATTTTGGGGATTAAAGGATTTAAAATAAAAAATATATAAAATATAAAATTGTTAACACTTGTCTTAATGTTATATATGGATCTTCTATTGGGCATCTTCCTAATCAGGTTAAAATTAGAAAAATAAAAATAAATATTCAAAATATAATTTTATTTAAAGTATAAAATTGAATACCTTTAATATTTTTTTTATAAAAGTGAAAGGTATATTAAATAAAAAATTAAAATTGATATTAATAAAGCAATTACTCCCCCTAATTTATTAGGAATAGATCGTAAAATTGCGTATGCAAATAAAAAATATCATTCTGGTTGAATGTGAATTGGAGTTACTAAAGGATTAGCCGGGATGAAATTATCGGGGTCTCCTAGGATAAAGGGTCTTTTTAGGCATAAAATTAAAATAATTAAGAAAAAAATAAAAAAACCCTATTAAATCTTTAAAAGTGAAATAAGGATGAAAAGGAATTTTGTCAATATTATTGTTAATTCTTAAAGGGTTTCTTGAACCAGTTTGATGAAGGAATATTAAATGAATCATTGTTATTATTAAAATGATAAAGGGTATAATAAAATGAAATATGAAAAATCGATTTAGTGTAGCATTGTTTACTGAAAATCCCCCTCAAATTCACTGGACTAAATCAGTACCTAAATAAGGAAATGCTGACAATAAATTAGTAATTACTGTTGCTCCCCAGAAAGATATTTGTCCTCATGGTAGGACATACCCTATAAATGCTGTTATTATGCACAATAAAAAAATAATAATTCCTACTATTCATGTAAATTTAAATATAAATATAATTCGTAATAAAATAAAATTCCTCGTCCGATGTGTAAATATAAACAAATAAAAAAAAAATGAAGCTCCATTAGTGTGAATAATTCGAATTAATCACCCTTCATTTACATTTCGATAAATATGATTTAACCTAGAGAAAGCTATTTCTACGTTAGGAATGTAGTTTATTGTTAAAAATAAGCCTGTAATAATTTGTATAATTAAACAAACTCCTAAAATTGATCCCATATTTCATATAAAAGAAATATTAGATGGAGTTGGTAAATTTACTAAAGAGTTAGTTATAATTTTTTAAATAGGGTGAGTTTTTGAAATTGAAGAAAATTTTGAATTTTTTCATTATAGTTTAATACGTATAGGATTATGTTTTAAATTAGTGATTTTAATAGTAATGATTAATACTATTAATAAATATATATATTATTAAAATGGTTTAAATATATTTCATTTTCATTATAAAAGTTTGATAAAAAAAAAAAAAATTTTTATAAATTTAAAAAAAAAAAAAAAAAAAATTTATTTTGTTTTTTATTTCTATATTAATGAAATTATTATTTAAAGGAATAAAATAAGTAATTAAAGTAAAAATTAGGATTATTGATAAATATTTTTTTATCAAAATTTAAGATTTTATTAGAAGTTAATCTAGAAATGTAAATAAATAAAAATAGTAATCCTCCAATAAATGTTAAAAATATAATATATGATATTCAAAAAAGTTTGACTAATTATTCCAATTATTGTTGTAATTAAGGAAGTTTGAATTACTAAATTAATAGTAATTAATAAAAGGATGGGATATTTTTAAAATTTTTTTATTAATTAATGTAAATAGAATTATTAAAATAGGTATAATATTTTTTGATATTCAGGAAATAGTTTAAAGAAAATAATAATTTTGGAGATTATAGAAAAAAAAAATAATTTTTTCCTGAAGTTTTAAAAGATTATTCTTATCTTTGAATTACAAAATCAATGTTTTTTTTAAACTAATAAAAAAAATGAAAATTTTATTAATAAATTACTTTTTATTTATTAATTATTTAATAAGAAATTTTTTATTTTCTTTAAATCGTAAACATTTATTAGTAGTTTTATTAAGATTAGAATTAATTATATTAATTATATTTTTTTATACATTTATAGGTATATATTATTGATTGAAAGATTTTATTTTATAGTACTATTTTTTTAATTTTGACTGTTTGTGAGGGAGTTTTAGGGCTATCTATTTTAATTTATATGATTCGTATGTGTGGAAACGATTATATTAAATTTTTAGAATTTTATAATGATAAAATTTATTTATTTTTTTTTAAGATTTATAATTTTTATTTTTTTTTTTTTTTTTTTTTTTAATTCAAATTCAAATTTTTTTTTTTTTTTATTTTTTTTATTTTTTTTTTATTTATTTTTATTAAATTTTTACTAATTTAAGATTTATTATTTTTTGTGTGATTTTTTTTTGATTTATTTTTCTTATTTCTTATTTTTAAGTTTATGAATTTATGAGATTAATAATCTTGTCTAGATAGATTAAAAATGTTTGGAGAAATAATTTTAAAAAAATTTATTTATTTTAAATGTAATATTTTTTATTATTAATATTATATTGTACTTTTAGAGTAATAAATTTATTTATGTTTTTTTTTTATTTTTTTTTGAGGGTTCTTTAATTCCTATTTTATTTTTAATTATAGGATGAGGTGTTCAACCTGAACGAATTCAAGCCGGCATATATTTACTATTTTATACTTTATTTGTTTCTTTACCCTTATTATTGGGTATTTTTTTTTATAAATCAAATATTTTATTCTTTATCTATTTGTTTATTAAAAGAAGTAAAATTATTTTATGTGCCCATTTATTTTTTTATAATAATTATAGCTTTTTTTTAGTTAAAATTCCTATATTTTCAGTCCATTTATGGCTGCCTAAAGCACATGTCGAAGCTCCAATTAGAGGTTCAATAATTTTAGCAGGAATTATATTAAAATTAGGGGGATATGGAATTATTCGAGTAATGATATTTTTATTAAATTTTTATTTAAAAAAAAAATTTAAGATTTTTTTTTTATTATTAGAATTAGATTTTGGAGCTTTTTTGGTTAGATTAATATGTTTTTTTCAAGTAGATTTAAAATCTTTAGTAGCTTATTCTTCTGTAGTTCATATGGGATTAATAGTAAGGGGGTTATTAACTTTATCAAACTGAGGTATATCTGGTAGATATTTATTAATAATTGGTCATGGTTTGTGTTTCTTCAGGTTTATTTTGTTTAGTAAATTTTAATTATGAGCGATTACATAGACGTAATTTATTTATTAATAAAGGATTATTAGTTATAATACCTTCATTAAGATTATGATGATTTCTTTTTTTTAGCTGGAAATATAGCAGCCCCCCCCCCTTTAAATTTATTGGGGGAGGTAAGTTTATTGGTTAGACTAATTAGATATTCTTGAATTTTAGTGTTTTTATGTTAGCTTTAGTATCTTTTTTTTTTTTTTTTGGGTATAGCCTTTATTTATTTTCTTTTTTATGCAACATGGAAGATTTAAATTAAGATTATCGAGTTATTTTATAAATGAGTCTCGGGAATATTTATTATTATTTTTACATTGAATTCCATTAAATTTAATAATTTTTTAATTAGATATTTTAATATTTTTAAATATTAATTTAAATAGTTTAATTAAAATATTAATTTGTGGAATTAAAGATACATTTTTATGTTTTAAATTATTTATTTTTTTTTTTTTTTTTTTATTTATTTAGATTTAGTTTTTTTAATTTTTTTTTAATGCTAATAATATTTTTAGGAAATATTTTTTTTATATAAAGATTTTTAATTTTTTATGAATTTAGGTTTTTTATTTTTAATTCTATAGACTTAGTAATAATTTTTTTTTTTGATTGAATGTCAAGAATTTTCATTGGGGTTTGTTTTTTTTTTTCTAGAATAGTTGTATTTTATAGAAAAAGTTATATAGCAGTTGATTTTAATAAATTACGATTCTTGTTGTTAGTTATGCTATTTATTATATCAATATATCATTTATAATTATTTAGTAGTCAAAATATATTAAGAAATTTTGTTAGGTTGGGATGGATTAGGCTTAGTTTCTCTATTGTTTAGTAATTTATTACCAAAATGTTAAATCTTATAATGCTGGTATATTAACTATTTTATCTAATCGTATCGGTGACATTGCAATTTTATTTTAGAATTGTTTTTGAATATTAAATTATGGGAGATGAAACTTTATTTTTTTATTTATATTACATAAAATATGATTGATCAATAAAATTAATTGGAAAGATAATTTTTATTAGCAGGAGCTACTAAAAAAGAGCTCAAATTCCTTTTTCTTCATGACTTCCTGCAGCTATAGCAGCCCCTACTCCTGTGTCTGCTTTAGTTCATTCTTCTACCCTAGTAACTGCTGGGGTTTATTTAATTATTCGATTTAGAAGATTAATAGAAAATTCTAAATTATTTACATTTTTTTAATATTTTTGGGTATAATAAACTATATTTATGTCAGGTATTGGGGCAAATTTTGAATATGATTTAAAAAAAAAATATTGCTTTATCTACTCTTAGTCAATTAGGATTAATAATAATAATTTTAGGGGCTGGGCTGGTTTTAGGGTTTTAGCATTTTTTTCATTTATTAATTCATGCTTTTTTTTTTTTTTAAAGTTTGTTATTTTTATGTGCAGGGGTTATAATTCACAGATTTAAAGATAATCAGGACATTCGTTTTATAATGGGAGGAGTAAAAAAATTATACCTTTTATTGGGAGTTTTTTTTTTATTTTTTAATATATATGGCGTTATGTGGAGTTCCTTTTTTAGCTGGATTTTATTCTAAAGATTTAATTTTAGAATCAATATTTTTGTTTAAATTTAAATTTAATTAGGTTAGGACTAGCTTATTTTTTTTTCACAGGTCTTACTGTTAGGTACACAATTCGTTTAATATTTTGAAGTTTATTTTCTGAATTTAACTTTTCTGCTTTAATAAATTTTCATTTTGAAGAAAAAAAAAAAAAAACTAAAAAAAACTAAAATATTTATTTTTTTTTTTATTAAGGATCCTGGGGGGATCGATATTTCTGTGATTAATTTTACCAGCAATTAAATTTATTTATTTATCCTATAAGATTAAAAAACTAAACTATTAGTTTTATTTGTAATTGGAGGGGGGAGGGGGAATTATTATTGGTAGTTTATTAAGGTATAGATATATATATAAAAAAAAATTTTTATCTATGATTTAAATTAAGAAGATTTTTAGGAAGAATATGATTTATAATTTTTATAAGAACTAATGGAATTAATTATTTTATTTTAAATTGAGGAATTTTATTTAAAAAAATTATAGATTTTGGTTGATTTGAAAATTTAATTTTTTTTTTAATTTTAAATTAAAAATTTTTTAAAAATCTAAAATTTAATGCATAAATTTTTATATTAATTATTTAAAGTTTACATTATAATTTTTATTATATAATTTTTTTTTTTTTTTTTTTTTATAATTATTTAATTTAAATTAACTTATAAAGAATAAAGAGTATTATAAGAAGAAGATACTAAAGTGATTTTTTAAATCTTTAAATATATAATATATATATATATATATATATATATATATATATATATATATATATAATAAAAAAAAAATTTTTAATTTTAATTTTGAAAAAAAAATAATGTTTTTTTTAAACTATATAAATTACAGAAATATTAATGTTTAGTACACTATATGTTAAATTAGAAGTTTAACGTTTATTATTTCTTTAATTAGATTATTAATCATTTTTTTTTTCATAACAATGAAATACCTCTTTTTGGTTTTAATTAATTAAATAGAGAGTAGTTATTATATACTCAATTATTAAGTCGAAGTTAATTGCTTTTTAGCTTTCTATTTTAAGGTAAGTCTAGGACTTTTTTTGAATGCAAATCAAATATTTTAAATAAATTATAACCCTAAAATTAATTATTTCAATTTAATATATTTAAATTTCATTCATAATATAACCCTGAAGTCAAAATTATAATAAAAAAAAAGAAAAAGAAATTCAATTAATTATGTTAGCGATATTGTTTAAAATAATTATGGGTATAATTAGAAAAATTTTATACATCAAAAAATTTCTAAAAAAAAAAAAAAAAAAAAATAATATTAAAAAAAAATTGAAAAAGGTAGTCGGGCTAAAGATTTTAGGTCAAATCCGCATTCAAAGGGAGATAATTTTTCAGAATCATTTTCACTTTTTTTTTTTAAAATTACTGAAATTGAAATTATTAATAGAGTTACAAAAAAAAAAAAAAAAAAATAATATAATATAATATATATATATATTATTATAAATTAATTTATTTTGATTTGAAATCAAAATATAAATATATATATATATTATATATATATATTCATCAATCATAACTATTCATAATAAAAATAAAGAAATAATCACTACATCAACAAAAAAATGTCAGTATCAAGCTGCAGCTTCTAAACCAAAATGATGATTTGCAGAAAAAAATGATATTTATGTGTCGAATTAGGCATACTAATAAGAAAGTAGTACCTACTATTACATGAAATCCGTGGAATCCAGTTGCTATAAAAAAAAATGTTCCATAAATTCTATCTCTGATAGTAAATGGGGCTTCTATGTATTCGTATGCTTGAAGTATTGTAAAATAAAGTCCGAGTAAGACAGTCATTAACAATCATATTTGGGGGATGGGAAAAATTATTTTCTAAAATTGAGTGATGGGCTCAAGTTACTGTAATTCCTGATGTTAATAAAATAATAGTATTTAAAAGGGGAATTTGAAATGGATTAAAAGGTTCAATTGATAAAGGGGGTCAAGTTCTTCCTAAATTAATCCTTGGATTTAAGTTCCTATGAAAAAAAGCTCAAAAAAAAAAAAATAAAAAAAAAAAAAAAAAAAGATACAATGAATAAAATTATTCCTCATCGTAGTCCTAAAGTCACTTTCAGAGTATGAGAACCTTGATATGTTCCTTCTCGTGAGATATCACGTCATCATTGATATATAGTTATTAAAGTAATTAAAAGTCCTAGTACAGTTAAAGTTAAGTTAAAGTCATAAAATCAGAATAGTAACCCCACATAATAAAGTTATGGTACTTAAAGCTCCAGTTAAGGGTCAAGGTCTTTGAGTAACTAAATGAAAGGGATGATTTTGGTGATTTGTCATTAAATTACTTCTTTAGAATATAAAGTTCTTAAAATAGTAAATACATAAGCTTGAATGAAAGATACTGCTATTTCTAGTATTAATAAAAGAATTATTGTAATAATTAATAAATTAGAAAAATTTATTGATACAGATAAATTTTTTGATCTTAATAAAGTGATTAATAAGTGTCCTGCAATTATATTTGCTATTAATCGGACAGCTAGAGTTATTGGACGAATAATGTTTCTAATCGTTTCAATTAAAACTATAAAAGATATAAGAAGAGAGGGGGGGGGGTCCTTGAGGAACTAAATGAGTAAATATATGTTGGGTGTTATTTAATCACCCAAAAATTATAAATGAGAGTCACATAGGTAAAGCAATAGAAAGATTTATTATTATGTGACTTGTTCTAGTGAAAATATAAGGATAAAGTCCTAAAAAGTTATTACATAGAATAAAAAAAAAAAAAAAGAAGAAAAAAAAAAAAAAAATAAGAATGTTGTATGAATAATTATGTCTAATCAAAACTTTAAATTCTTTATGTAAAGTATTTAAAATTGATTTAAGATTATATTAAAGCGGTTAGGTATTAATCAATAATTAAAAGGAATAATTATTAGTCCAATAAATGTTCTAGTTCAATTTAAAGATATGGAGAAAAAATTTAGTAGAGGGGTCAAAAATTGAGAATAGATTTGTTATCATAATTTAATTTATTAGTTTTTTTTTTTCAATAGCAGGGATAAAATTATAAAAAAAATAATTATAAATAATAAGTATGTTAAATTAAAAAAAAAAAAAAAAAAAAAATCAAAAAAAAAAGTATTATTTGAGGAATAAAAGAATATTAATTTTTTAATAATTTTAAATATGACATATTTATGTTATATTTTAACTAATTTTTTTCACTAAAAGTAATTGTTTGAAGTTTACTATTAAAGATTTAAAAGATCTTTACTTAAATTAGTTATTTAGTGAATTAAAATTTTTAATTCAATTAATAAAAGAACGAGGAGAAATAGATTCAATTATAATAGGTATAAAAACCTATGATTTGTTTTGATTTGTTCCACAAATTTCAGAACATTGACCAAAAAATGTTCCCGGTCGGTTAATAAAGAAGTTAACTTGATTTAGTCGGCCAGGAGTTGCATCAGCTTTTACTCTTAAAGAAGGGATAGTTCAAGAATGAATAACATCTGCAGCAGTAATTAGTATTCGAATTTGTGTTTTTATATAGGAACTAACTACTTTTTGGTTTATCAACTTCTAATAAGCGAAATAAATTTATTTGATTAGAATCTTTAGGAAGTATAAATGAATCAAAAGAAATTTTTTTTTTAAATCTGAGTATTCATAAGACCAATATCATTGATGTCCTATAGTTTTGATAGTTAAAGTGGGTTTATTGTTTTCATCTAGTAAATATAATAGTTTTAAAGAAGGAAGTGCAATAAAAATTAAAAATAATTCTAGGTAAAAGAGTTCAAAATTAATTCAATTGATTGTTCTTCTATTAAATAACGATTAGTTAATTTATTTGAAAAAAAAAATTAACTATAAAGTATGAAATTATTGTAATAATTAATTAAAATTAAAATAATTATAATAAAGTCATGAAAAAAAATTATTTGTTCCATTAAAGGAGAAGATCTATTTTGGAAATTTAATTGAGATCAAGTAGAAATTTCTAAAAAAAGTTAAACTTTATAAATGGATTTTAAGACCAATGCATTTATTCTGCCATATTAGAAATATGAAATTATGGGTATTTCATTGAATGAATGTTCGGAAGGAGGATTATTTTGTAATCAATCAATATTAGTTCTTATTTGATTATTATAAATAATTGTTCGTTGATTAATTATTTATTCTCATATATGATTAATAATAAATATATATTAGAGTGGATAAGATAGACCCCAAAGAAGATAAAAATAAATCATGATAAATATCTATCAGGATAATCTGAATATCGTCGAGGTATCCCGGCAAGTCCTAAGAAATGTTGGGGGAAAAAAGTTAAATTTACTCCTAAAAATATAGAAAAAAAATGAATTTTTTGAATCAATTAGGATTTATTATTAGTATTAGTCCAGTAAATAAAGGGTATCAATGAATGAATCCCCCAATAATTGCAAAAATAGCTCCTATAGATAAAACATAATGGAAGTGGGCAACAACATAATATGTATCATGGAGTATAATATCAATTGAAGAATTAGCTAAAATAATTCCTGTTAATCCTCCTATTGTAAATAGAAAAAAAAATCCTAATCTTCAAATTAATCTTGGATTATAATTAATTTTATTACCATGAATTGTAGCTAATCAACTGAAAATTTTAATTCCAGTAGGAATAGCAATAATTATAGTAGCTGATGTAAAAAATAAGCACGAGTATCAACGTCTATACCTACTGTAAATATATGATGTGCTCATACAATAAAACCCAAAAGTCCAATAGTTATTATAGCATAAATTATTCCTAAAAAAAATCCAAATGATTCTTTTTTTTTTTCTTTTTTTGAGCAATAATTTGGGAAACAATACCGAATCCTGGTAAAAATTAAAATATAATAAACTTCAGGATGGCCAAAAAAAAAAAAATAAATGTTGGTATAAAATGGGGTCTCCTCCCCCAGCAGGGTCAAAAAATGATGTATTTAAATTTCGATCAGTTAAAAGTATGGTGATAGCTCCCGCTAAAAACAGGTAAAGATAGTAATAATAAAAAACTGCAGTAATAACAACAGATCATACAAATAAAGGTATTCGATCTAAAGTAATTAGGTTAGAACGTATATTAATAGTAGTAGAAAATAAAATTAATAGCCCCTAAGATTGAAGAAATCCCAGCTAAATGTAAAGAAAAAATAGAGAAATCTACTGATCTACCTGAATGAGCTAAATTTCTTGATAGGGGTGGGTAAACCGTTCATCCTGTTCCAGTGCCTCTTTCTACAATTGATCTAATAAGAAGAAAATTTAAAAGAAGGGGGTAAAAGTCAAAAAATCTTATGTTATTTATTCGAGGAAAGGCTATATCTGGAGCTCCAATTATAAGAGGGACAAGTCAGTTACCAAATCCTCCAATTATAATAGGTATAACTATAAAAAAAAAAATAAAAAAAAAATTATAATAAAGCGTGAGCTGTTACTAATACGTTATAAATTTGATCATTTAAAATTAAAGAATTAGTAGATCTTAATTCAGTTCGAATGATTATTCTTAAAGAAGTTCCTACTATTCCAGATCAAATTCCAAATATAAAATAAATTGTTCCAATATCTTTATGGTTAGTTGAAAATATTCATTGTCGCAGTAAAATGGCTGAAATTTAAGCGATAAATTGTAAATTTATTTATAAGATTTAATCTTTTTTTACTAAGTTTTATAGTCAATTTCATGATTTTAAATTGCAAATTTAAAGTAGTAAAACTTTTACTAAAACTTAATTAAAAAACTATTATTTATAATTTTTTAATTTTGATTATTATTTGATTAATTAAAGTTTTAAATTATATAAATAAATAAATAATAAAAAATTAAATTGAAAATCGATAACGAATTTATAAAAATTAAAATAAAAGATTTTTTTTTGTTTTTTTTCTGAAAAAAATTTAATTTCATTAAATTTAATTTATCATGAAAGAATAAGTTATACGAATATAAAAAAAATAAATTAATTAATGAGGTTATAATTAAAATTCCACTAATCATATATATATATATTGATTAATTAAAAAATTAATGATTATTCATTTTGATAAAAACCCTAAAAAAAAATGGAGGTAAACCTCCTAATCTTAATAAATTTAATAAAATAAAATAATTTATTAAATTTATTTTATTTAAAAAAAAAAATTTGATTTAAGTTAAAAATTTTTTATTTATAAAAAAGATTTATTAAAATAAAATTAATAAATGAATAAATAAAAAAAATAAAAAAATCATAAATTTAAATTTATTATTAAGGAAATTAATATTCAACTAATGTGATTAATAGAGGAATAAGACATTATATATAATAATGATTTGATTTAACCCTATGATTCTGCCAATTAAAGCTCTTATGACACAAAAAAAAAAAATAATAATAATAAAAAAAATCTATAATATAGAATAATTATGGGGATAATTTTTTTTTGTCAAGTTCTTAAAATTAAACAATTAAACAATTATTCACGTTAGACCTTTTATAGTTTTAGGAAATCAAAAATGGAATGGAGCTGCTCCTATTTTTTTAATAATCTAAAATTTAAAATTAAAAGAATTATTAAATTAAAATAAATTAAAGTTAATGAATCATTTTCTTAATTTTCTGAGTGAAAAGATGAGAAAAGAAAAAACAGAGCTAATAGATTGAATTAAAAAAAAATTTTATTATTTTTTTGAGAAGATAAATTATTGAATTTATTTTACTATTAAATTAATGAAAGAAAAAAAATTAAATTAACTATTCCTATTCATATATTTATAAATGAATTTGATGATATAAAGTAAATATAGTTCTTATAATTATTTATTATAAAAAAAAAAAAAATTGTTATATTAAAAATTGTTAAATATTTTTTTAAAAAAAAATTTACTTTTATAAATGAGGTATGAACTCATTAGCTTTAGCTTTTAGCTTATTTTTTATATTTTGATGTATGAAGCATTTTTAATTTTTTGAAATTTAACGTTTATAGTTTTAATTCTATAAAATATAATAAAGGTAATATAAATTACTTAATTTATTCTATCAAAATAATCCTTTAATCAGGCACTTTATTTTATAATTTTTATTTAAAAAAAAAAAAATCTAAATATAAAATATAAAAATAATAAATTTATAATTAATTTAATAAAAAATAAAAATTAAAAAAATTTATATATATAAAATATAAATTTAAAAATATATAAAAAATATTTATAAAAAAATTAAATTAAATAAAAAAATTAATATATAAAAATATAATTTTACAAATTTTAAAATTTATAAAAATATAAAAAAAATCTAATATATAAAAAAAAAAAATTATAATAAATTATTATAAAATTTAAAATTTTATAATAAAAATAATATAAAAAATTTTATAATTAATTTATAAAAAAAATAATTAAAAAAAATTAAATAAATAAAATAATTTAATTTTTATAATTAATTTATAAAAAATTAGAAATTAAAAAAAAATCTAATATATAAAAATATAAAAATTATATACAAATTTTATAAATTTTATAATTAATTTATAAAAATTTAGAATGGTAAAAAAATCTATATATACAAATATAATTTTACAAATTTTATAATTAATTTATAAAAATTAGAATGGTAAAAAAATTAATATAAAAATAATATAAAAAATAATTAATTTTATAATAATTTAAAATTTAAAAAAAATTTATATAATATATAAAAAATTATAAAAAAAAAATAAAAAAAAAATAAATAAATATAAATAATTTTATATATTTATTATTTATATAAATTAATTAAAAAAAATTAAATTAAAAAATTTAAATTTATATTATTATTTATATAAATTAATTAAAAAAAATAAATAAATTAAAAATTTTTTTTTATTAATAATTAAAATTAAATTAAATTAAAAAAAAAATATATATATTATTATATTTATAAAAATTAAAAAATAAAATAAATAAAAATTTTAAATTTTATATATTATTATTTATATTAAATTAATTAAAAAAAATAAATAAATTAAAATTTTAATTTATATATTATTTATTTATATAAATTAATTAATTTAAAAAATTAATAAATTAAAAAATTAAAAATATTATTATTTATTTTATATAATTATAAAAAAAAAAAAAAAAAAATAAATAAAAAAAAATTTTAATTTATATATTATTCATTTATACAAATTAATTAAAGAAAATAAATAAATTAAAATTTTAATTTTATATATTATTCATTTATATAAATTAATTAAAAAAAATAAATAAATTAAAATTTTAATTTATATATTATTCATTTATACAAATTAATTAAAAATATAAATAAAAAAAATTAAAATTAATTAATTTATATATTTATTCATTTATATAAATTAATTAAAGAAAAATAAATAAATTAAAAAAAATTTAAATATTATTTTATTTATATAAATTAATTAAAAAAAAAAAAAAAATTAAAATTTTAATTTATATATTATTATTTATATAAATTAATTAAAAAAAAATAAATAAATTAAAATTTTAATTAATATATTATTATTTATAAAAATTAATTAAAAAAAATAAAAATTAAAATTAAAAAAAATTTAAATAAAAAAATTATTTATATAAATAAATAAATTAAAGAAAATATTATAAATTTAAAAAGAAAATAAATAAATAAAATTTATTTTAATTTATATATTATTCATTTATATAAAATAATTAAAGAAAATAAATAAATTAAAATTTTAATTTATATATTATTTCATTTATATAAATTAATTAAAAAAAATAAATAAATTAAAATTTTAATTTATATATTATTCATTTATATAAATTAATTAAAAAAAATAAATAAAAATAAAATTTTAAATTATATATTATTCATTTATATAAATTAATTAAAGAAAATAAATAAATTAAAATTTTAATTTAATATTATTAAATTTATATAAATTAATTAAATAAAAAAATAAATAAATTAAAAATAAATAAATTAAAATTTTAATTTATTCATTTATATAAATTTAATTAATAAAAAAAAAAAAAAAAATTTAAATAAATTTATTAATTTATATATTTTAATTAAAAAAAATAAATTAATTAAAATATTTAAATTTATATTAAATTTATTTATATAAATTAATTAAAATAAATAAATAAATTAAAAAAAAAAAATTTTATAAAATTTTTTTTTATATTATTCATTAATTAATTAAAAAAAAATAAAAAATAAAAAATTAAAATTTTAATTTATATATTATTCATTTATACAAATTAATTAAAGAAAATAAATAAATTAAAATTTTAATTTATATATTATTTCATTTATATAAATTATATTAAAGAAAATAAATAAATTAAAATTTTAATTTATTATTATATATTAATATAATATATAAAAATTGATTTATATTTATTATAAAAAACTATTTATATTGTTAAATTTAAAGTTAATTTTAACTTTAATTTTATTATTTTATATATATATATATATATATTTTTATTATATAAATAAAAAATTAAAAATTTTAATTTTTTATTTAAAAAATATATAATTTTAAAAATTTTTTAAAAATTAAAGATTTTAGATTTAATATTTTAAATAATTAATAAATTTTTTATTGCCAGCAATTGCGGTTATACTAAAAATTAATTAAATTAAATTTATAAAAAAAAAAATATTTAATTTAAAATTTTTAAATTAAAATTATTAGGTAAAATTTTAATTTTTTAAAAAATTTTATTATTTAATAATTATATAGTTTAAAAAACATTTAATAAACTAGAATTAGATACTCTATTATTAAAAAGTAAATTAATAAATATAAGGTATTAAAAGTTATATTCTTTTTAAACTTAAAAAAAAATGGCAGTATTTTAATTAAATTAGAGGAATCTGTTTATTGATTGATATTCCACAATTAATTTTTACTTAATTTTATAAGTTTATATATCGTTGTTATAAAAAAAATTATTTAAGAATTTAAAATTTTAAATTTTATATACAAAAATTATATCAAATCAAGATGTAACTATAATTAAGAATTTAATGGATTATTTATAAATAAATTTATTGAATAATTTTTTTTGAAATTAAAAATTTAAAATGAGATTTGAAAGTAATTTAATTTATTTAAATTAAATGATTAAATTTTAAAATATGTACATATTGCCCGTCACTTTCATTTTAAATTGAAATAAGTCGTAACATAGTAGAAATACTGGAAAGTGTTTCTAGAAAGAACAAATTAAAACTTTAAAGTAAAGTAATTCATTTACATTGAAAATTTAATGTGCAATTCATTTTAATTTGAAATTTTAAAATTAATTTAAAGATTTAAGAAATTTATTTTATTAATTAAATTAATAAATTAAATAAATATTTTTGTAAATTTTTTGTAAATTTTTTTTATTTTTTTTTTGAAATAATTAAATAATTTATATAAAATTAGTATAGAAAAATAGAATTTTGAAAAATAAGAAAATTTTTTTATTTTAAAGTAAATTTAATTTATTGTATCTTGTGTATCAGAGATTATTAAAATAAATTTTATTTAAATTAATTTTTTCGAAACTAAAAGAGTTAATAAATTTTAATTAAATAAAAATAAATTTATAAAAATAAAATTATTTAATAATTATATTTTTTTATAAAAAATTTATTATATATTATTGACATTTTATATATAATATTAAACTTTTCATATAATTATAAAAATGAATTACTTGATTCTAAATGAAAATATGTAAATTAAATATATCAAATTTGGATTTTTTTTAACATAATTTATATCAAATGAATAATCTTTAAATTTAATTTTATTTTTTATTTGGTCTAATACTATTAAAAGAACTGAGAATATAAACATACAATTGGTTAGGGGTTAATTTAAAGGGTTTTAAATAATTATGTATAAATGATTAATTATATAAATTAAAATAATTTTATTAATTATTATACTAAGTTTAAGAAATGTGGTGTATAATAAATATAGTGGTATTGTCCATTTTAGTTAATAATTTGGTTTAAAAGAACTAGATTTTATAAGTATTGGGTTAATAAAGTATTTTTTGGTTATTGAAAGGCATGAGCGGATATAATGTTTTAAAGTAAACTGAATTCGGATTTAGTAAGGTGAAATAGAAAAAAGTAAATTAAGGATAAAAAACAAATCTTTTTTTTTTTTAAGATATATAAGTTCCAAACCATGGGTGCTGAATATAACCCCTTAAAAGCCGGATTAATAGGTCTTTAGTAAATGAAATTTAATAAATATGAATATTAAAATTAGGAAATGGGTATGGATTTATAATTTTAAATAGTATACATATAAAAAGATAAGTAATAAAGAAAAAACAAGAGTAATAAATTACACTAATTGAGTAAAAATAATACCCATGGGGGCAATGGAGGGATTAGTCACATTGACCCCAAAATAAATTATGTGATATAAGATATTTTTTTTTAAATCAATAGTTATATAACCTAAAATTTTAATTTATTATTCTATGGTGAGAAAATGGTATACGTATAGCCAATCGAACTTAAATGAATTAAGATTAGTGTAGAGAATAGTTTTTTAAATAAATGACAAATAGAGATTGGAATATATGGGTTAAAAATATACAATAAAAATTTTGAAAAATTAATTTGAACATAGGCAAACTGAGAACAATAATATAAAATACGAATGTTACAATTTACAAAATACAATATAAATTAAACAAATTGAAGGAGATAAAAGTGTTCAGAATGTAAATTAGACACGATATCTTAGACGAAGTATAAATAATTTTTAAAAACATAAGAGATAATTATGAGTAGTATGGGAATATCAATTATTTAATTGCTCACGTTATAATTAAATTAAATGTAGAGTTATATAATTTTCTTTAATATAAATTTGAATAAATATGGAACAAAATACCAGATTATAAAAGAAATATTATGCAACCCCAAAACTAAAAAAACATAAATCAAAAAAATATAAATAAATGTAAACTTTCCGGTGAGTACGAAATTTTTACGGAAAACTTATTGGGTTTCAAATAAAAAAAAGGTTTATTCTACAAGAATCAAGCGACATTCAAATAAATGGTTAAATATAATTCATTAAAAACGAGAGAGCAAATACATAAGAAACAAACAACAATGGTTTCCCGCTTATTACAACGTGGTGTATTGTTTTGGGTGTGGGAACACGTGTAACTGTTAATAAAAATTCAATAAACATCAGGGATGATATGTTTTTTGGTTCCCAAATGGAAAATGTAGATGTATTATTAGGTGTATGAGAGAATAATCTTTGATACGTGTGTAGAGAAAACAATTGGTTTTTGAGTTGGTGGTGAGTAAGGGTATATTTATTGTTTATAATAGGAAGAACTTTTGTTAACTAAGGTGATGGTGGTGTTTTAGGGCAACAGTGTGTGGAGTTTTTTATGGGGGGGGTTTGAGTGAAAAAAGTTTGGGAGGGGGAATTTTAAGATTTGTTTTTGAGTGGGGGGGGGGGGGGGGGGGTTTTATATTGTGGTTGTTTTGGTTTTTTTTAATTTTTGGGGTATTCACCCTCTTCACGCAATGACTCCTCGCAACAATCACACACATGGGTCAAGATCTAAATATGAAGTTTTGTAGAAACATGGTGAAAAATTATGTTGGGACACACTAATGAGTACGATATGTTATCTGTTGGGGTGATAAGGATAACGATCGGATTTGGTGGCTAGATAATGGACAGAAAGCAAAAAGAATTAAGATAGCGACGACTAAAATGTATGGTTGGGTGAGTATAGTGTATGGAGAGGTGTCGGCAACAAAATATTGTAAATGAAAATTACGGGTAACTAACTCCAAGAATAGCTATAATAATATATGCTAATTGAAAGATTTAGAAAAAAAAAAATATTATATATTTATCAAATAATAAAATACGGGACTTTTTCTTACGAATGTAATTATAGAGAGATTTCATAAAAATCTGTGTTAAACACAAATTTCATTGTCAAAAAAGTTTTTTGTTAATGTATTAATCATCACCCGGATAAAAAACAATTAAATATATAGAATTTTACTAATTAACTCTTCTATCATGAAAATTCCTTTGTGTACAGAATATTATATTTTATAATCTCTATACACAAATACAATAAAATTAAAGTTACTTTAAATAAATATACATTTGCGGCTGATATGGCAATGAATGCTACTTGGAGATAAAATAGGATTTTGTTATACATTGATGTATATTTTTATTTCAGTTCTCAATACTAAAGTTAATTGAGGTTAACAAAGATATATTTAGCGTAGTGCAGTGAGCCTTGCTGACTAAAAAAAAGAATAATGTCGTGTGACAATAACTATTATATTTTTTAAATTTTTATTTTTTTTTTTTGTATAATATTTGTTTTATAATATTTATTGTATTATTATAAATAATTATTTTCATAAGTTTTCAACGCAGTTTAAGTTTTTTTAATTAATTAATCTAATTGGGATTAAAATTTTATAAAATTCAAATATATATTTTTTTTACCAATTGTCTTATATTTATTAGGATTTTATTTTCTTTATTCATTTTAATTATTTAAATTAAAAATAATTATAAATTAAATTTATAAAGTTATTTATTGAATCTTTTTTTTAATAATAGTAAACGTATTTATAAATAAAATGTATTAATACAATTACTTCCCTTTATTAGTTATTCCTAAAATTATGAGATTAAATTATAGTTAAATTTATGAGATATTTGATTTAAATATTGGTTTAGAAAATCTTTTCAGCATAAATTAAAAAAATTTTAAAAATAAAAAATAGAAATTTATTATAGGATTAAAGAATTTTTAATAGATTTGTTTAATTTTTAGTTTTAAATTTTTTTAAGAATATTATTAATAGTTTTTTAGAAATTATCATTTTTTTTAAAATAATTTTATTTATAGTTAGGTTTTCTATCCCCTATTATGATAAATCAATAGTAAAATTACATAAATTAGTAATTTTTTTTTCTTAAAATATTTTTTATGTAATTTAAAATTATAATGACATAATATAATTTCACTATGCTTTTAATTAAATTAATTATTAAAATTTAAATCTTGGATTAAATTAAAAAAATACAAAAAAATGAAATAAACCTTAGTTAATATGATTATGGTCTTTCCATTTAGTAAAATTTAAAGAAAAATTTCAATATAATTGTTTAGTTAAAATAACTTATATTTTTATAAAAACTAAAATGGATCAAATTATTAAAAGAAAATTAAAGATATTCAATTTATTAAAGAGATAAATTCTAAAATAGGGTATTTCTGTTGAAAATTTTGATTTTCAATTACGATAATATTGGTTTTTAATAAAGGTTTTTTAGATTATAATAAAATATTAGAAAATTAAATTAATTTAATATTTAAATAATTTGATAAAATAAATTATTTTTAATTTTAAAAAAAAATTTATAATGATTTTATATTAATAAAAATTAAAGAATGTATAATAAAAGAAAATGAAAATTGTTATTTAATTTTTTAAAATTAATTAAAATTTAAAATTAATCAGTATTAAATAGAAATACTATAATTAATAATGTTAATTAGAAAGAATTAAAATTGACATATTCCAAATTATTGTTGAATTAGGATTAAAATAAATTTATTTTTGTAATAAAATAATATTTAAATTTAATTATTATGGTAAATAAATTATTAAAATAGGTATAATTTATTTGGAATATTTAAAATAAATTCATATTTTGAATTATGATTAATAAAAAAATTTCCTTTTAAAGTTATTTATTGATTAATAAATTAATAATTTTTATAAAATAAACTTAAAAATTTTATTATATTACTTTTATTTTATTAATTTATAAATTAGTTATAATTTTTATTATTTTTAAAAATTGAAATTTATTTTTATTAATGTTAGATTAATTAAATTAATATTTTTAAATTTAAGTTTTAAATATTATTGAATAAAGATTTTATTTTATAATTTTTATTATTTTTATTTTTGAGATTTATATTTTTAATTTAAAAAAAAAATTAAATTTTTCATTTTAGAATTTTATAAAGGATAAAATTTATTTATTATTAGGATTTTATAAATTTTTCATTTTTTTAAAAATTAATTAGATTAATAAATATTTAATTATAAATTTAAATTATATATATATTAATATTTTCTTTAATTTTAAATTTTTAATTAAGAATTTTGGGTTATAATTAATTAATTTATTAAATGATGAAATTTTTAAATTTTGATATATTAAAAAATTTTAATAGTTTATTTTGTGGAATATTTAAAAATATAATTTTAGGAGTATAAATTAAATTTATTTAATTTTTAAAGAATATTTATTTTGATTTATATTTTTGTTTTTTTAATTTAAATATTGTTTTATTAAGTAGGTTTAATTAAATTTCAAGCAAATTTATTATTTTAATAATTATTTTTTATTATTATTGGATTTATATAATAATATTTTATCTTTATTATTTTTTATTAAAGATTATTTTTTAGTAAATTTTTAATTATGTTTAGTTTTTGTTAAAATCCTATTTTTCAGTCATTTTGCTGCAAAGTTATTTCGAATCAATTTTAAGTAAATTATTTTTTTAAGGATTAATTTATTTAAAAAATTTTTATAATTATATATTATTATTTAATTATAAAATAAATTTATTTTAATTTTTAATTATTAGCTTTTTATTAAATTATATTTTTTTTTAAGTAGATTAAATCTTATACTTAATTTATAATCAAGTTAATATTGTTATTAATTTACCCGGAGAATATTTTAATATTTTTTTATAATGGTAATTTTTTTTAATATAATTTTATTTTGTTAGTAAATTTTTTATTTTTATTATTGAGTTTTTTTTAATTTATGGATTTATTAGGTAAGTTACCTTAAGATTATATATTATTTTTATATTTTTTTATTATCCCCCTTTTTAAATTTTGAGTAATATTATTGGTTAGATATTATTTAAATAAATTTTTAGTTTTATTATAATAATTTTTGGTTTATTTATTATTTTTTTTCAGGAATTTAAATTAAATTATGAGTTATTAAAGTCCGGAATTTTATTATTATTTTTACAGAATTATTAAATTATATTTAAATTATTCTATAAATTTTTTAATATTAAATTTAAATATTAATTATTTAATTTGAAATTAAAATTTTTATGTTTTGATATTTATTATTTTTTTTATTTATTTATTGATTTATTTTATTTTATATGGATTAATAATTTGGGGAAATATTTTATTAATAGATTCTAAGAATTTTTATAATTGGTTTAATTTTTAATTTATATTATTATAATTTTATTATTAGATTAATAAGAATTTTTTATAATGTTTTTAATTTATAAAAATTATGTATTTATGATGAATTTTTTAGCATTATAAAAACTCTTTTTATTGGGAAATTTATTTAGTAATTAGATATTTTAATTTATTTTATTTTTAATCTTTTTTTTTAGGTTAGTTCTTATTTTTAGTTTTTTATCAAATGAAATTTAATAGTTATATATTTATAATATCGGAATATTATTTTATTTGAATTGTTTTAATATTAAATTTTGTAATTTAAATTTATTTTTTTTAATTAATAATAATATATTAATTAAAAAATTTTAATAAATATTTTATTTTAGTTTAATATTAGATTATTTTATTCATATTTTGCATATACAATAATTTTTTTCTTTAAAATTATGAATTTATTAATTTAATTCTATGGTTAGTATAATTTTTATTTATAATGTAAGAATTATTGGAAATTTTTACATTTTAATAGTTTTGTATAATAAAAATTTATAGTCAGTTATTAAATTTTATATTTAAAAGTTTTTTTTATCAATCTTTTTAAAATATTACAAATATATTAAAAGGGTGTTTAGGGTTTTAGCTTTTTTCTTTTTTATAATTTACTTTTAAATTTTTTTTATAATGTGGGGTTAAATTAATAATTTAAAGTACAGGAATAATTTATATGAGAGTAAAATTTATACCTATTAATGATTTTTTTATTATTCTAATAATATTGAATTTTTTAGATATTTTATTAAGATTAAAGTCAAATTTTTTTAAATTTAAATCTTCTAGTATAGAGACAGCTTTTTCCAGGTCTATTCTAACAAATGTTTTTAAATTTAATTTTTTACAATTTAATTCTAATATTTAATTTTATTTTGAAAATAACTATAATTTAAGAATGTTATTTTTTTTATAAATTTATCGTATTTCTATTAAATTAATAATTAAATAATTTATCTTTTAATGGTTTACTTTTTATTTTAATTTGGTTTTAAGTGTTTTTAATGTCAAGGTATATTAAAAATTTTATTAGATATAAATTTTTAATAGAGGAGTTAGGAATATGATTTATATTTTTTATAAATAATATGGTTATTATTTTTTTAATGGGATTTTATTTAAAAGATTAATTTTAATTTGTTAAATTAATTATTTTTAAATTACTTATTTTAAAGTCTTATTTATGAAAAATTCTTTAATTATTTAAGTTTATTTAAAATTTTTCTTATAATGAATTTTTATTTAATATATAATAATAATATTATTTATTTAAAGGATGGGAGATACTGTGTTTATTTTACAATTTAAATTTATTATTTCATAATTAAATATAGTTATTTTAATAAATTTATTAATTAAATTAAGTTTTATTTAAAAAATTTTTTTTATAATAAAATTTTAAAGAATAGTTAATTTTTAAAGAACTATGAAATTAAGTTTTATTTATTAAATTTTATTTAAAAAATATATTTTGGTTATTGAAAATTAAATTTTTTGTTTTAATTAATTTAAAATTAAAAAAATTTAATACTAATTTAAGTGAAAGTTAATTTTTTTATTTTATTTTAAGTATTAGACTTTTTTGAATTAATAATATAAAATTATATTGAAAAATTAATTATTTATTTAAATTTTAAATTTATTCATAATATAATAGTAAATTATAATAAAAAATAGAATAGAAATTATAATTATGTTTAATATTTAAAAATAATTTTTTAACAATAAGAAATTTAATTTATCAAATTTTAAAATAAAGTTTAAAAATATTAAAAGAGGTTATCTTTGTACATAATGGAGTCCTGTTTAAATAATTTGAATTTATCCTTATTTTAAAAATTGCTTTGAATCTATTATAAGTCAAAACTAAATAATATTTTTATTTTATAATTATTTACTAAAATTAATATTTAATTTAAAATTTAAATTTCATATTATATAACATATAATTTAAAAAAAATAAATAAAATAATAATATGTTACATATAAAAAATGTAATAAATCACTCTAAAACCAAAAAATATTTAAAAAAAATTTTTATGAATAGGTATACTAAAAATATAATAATAATTTAAAGAGATATTTAAAATTTATAAATTCTAATCTGATATTAAATGGCTTCAAAATTATAATGAATATTTAAATTAAGTATAAAATTTTAAATTTAATTTGGTGGAAAAAATATTTAATTGATAATAAAGTTCTTAATACTATAAAAAAATAATCTATATTTCAAAAAGGAATTTAAATGTAAGTTCAATAAAAGATATTTTCAAATAATATTTTGGTTAATTCTATGAAAAAAGTAAAAAAAATAAATAAAAAATTGGATAAAAGAATATAATTTTCTATCTTTAAATTTCATGTATATGTTCTTGATAATTTCTGTAAAAACATCATAAATTATTGTTGATTAAAATTAAAACTAAAATTATGTTAAGTAAAGTCTAATTCAGATTATAAAAATAATTTAAAATGGATTAAAGAAAAAGGTCAAGATTAGGGTAACTTAAATTAACCTTGATTTGTTTTTAAATAAATTAAAATTAAAAAAATGTTCTCTAATAAAATAATATCTAGTTTAAAACTTCAGAGTTGACTTTAAAAGTTTTGTAATATTCATAATTAAATTTATTTTAAAGATAAAATTTAGAAACTTAAAGTTAATAAGTTTGAATTTAAATATACTAAATGAAGTTATGATTTAAAAATTATTAATGTTTATAATTAAAAGTATAAAGTATGAAAAGGTTCTTTAAAATTAAATATAAATACTTGGGTTATTGAATGATACCATTTAATATAAATAGTAAATAAAAATTTATTATTATGTATTTGTCAGAAAATTATAGATAAAGATAAAAGTATTTAAAAATAAGGAAAAATTTGACAAAAATATTCTTCTAATAAAACTTAAAAATATGAAAGGGGTTTAAATAATTGTAAATTAATTGGGTTATACAATATTAAAAAAGAATACTATAAGCAATAAATTTTATTAATTATTATAGTGAAAATATAGTAAGTCATAAAATTAATTAATAGTATCATAATATGAATTAATGTTTTATTTCAATAAATTAAATAAAAAAAAATTAATTATTAATGAAAGTTAAATTAATTAAAATATATAAAGATAATCATTTAATATATTAAGGAATAAATTAGATAATTGTTTTAATAATTAAATATGAATATTTAGGGTCATAATTTGTAAAATTTGTTTCATAATAAATATTGTTTGAATTAATATAAAGATTAAAAAATTTTAATTAAATTAGTATATAATTAAAATTTAATTAAAAAAGAAAACAAAAGATAATTAAATAAAAAAAATTTTTAATTTATTACATATTTGAATTACCAAAATGTTCCTCAAGTAATGTTAATTTTTTAAAGAAAAGTTTACTAAATTTACTTTAAAAAATTTTAAAATAATAAAAATTCAGAGAATATATCGAATTGTGTTATTATGATTTACATATCAAACTTCAATAACGTATTATTGAAGAATCTTTAAAGTAATTGAAGTGCAAAGAACTTTTATTTAAAATTGGTATTCATAAGATAATACATTGCCATAGTTTTGATATTAATTGGTTTTTTGTTTCATCTATATATAATTTAAAAGGAAATAAAATTAATTTAAATTCTAGGAAAAATTAAATATTAATTATAATTGTATTATAACCAATTATTTATGTAAAATAATATAATAGTTAAATTTTGTTATTAAAATAAATTAATAAATGCATAAATAAAAATATTGTTATAATTAAAATATATTGATTTTTTTTTCAGATAATGATACTTCTGATATCATGAATATTTTAATAAGTGACTGATAAATGGTTTATTTGGGTTAGTGCCATTTTTAGTTTGTTATTTTATTATTTATTTTATGTTTGTATAGAATTAATAATAAAGTTACTTTTAAATATTGGTATAAAGGAGTATTTATATAGTATACATAATTTTTTTGTTAACATAAAGATTTTGAGTTATTACAGATGGTTTTAAGTTATATATAGTACGAAGTTAATAGTATTTTGACAAAATTTTTTTTATATCTAATTTTGTGCACAGTATTTATATTAATGATAAAACTATTCCTTATTATACCTACGATATGTCCTTGATTAAATAATATGAATAGGAATAGAAGTTAATATTAATTGATTAATTAAGTATGATAAATAAGTTATTATTTTGCGTAATTAGAAAAAGTATTAATAAAATATTTTTTAATTATAGATATCGAGACTATTCTAATTTATTTTCTAATCATTTTGCTTTCAATAGATTGTAGAAAATGATTATCCAAACTTGTTCCTTTAATTTAATGTTATTTTTTTAATTAATGAAATTTTTAGATTATTAATTAAAAATAGGTGATGATTAAAGTGAAAGTATGTCGCGTATAATTATACGCGTTTCCAGTAGAGTCGTGACTGATGTGGTTTTGGATGTATTGACATTCACAGAAAAATTGAAGAACAGAAAAGAGTATATTGTTTTTGATGTTTTTTATGAGTTTTGTGGTGGAATTAGAGACACACGCATCACCGTTGACTTTTATATGTTTTTTTTTATTCTTGACCCATCGACAAACAAATTCGACCATCTTGTATGTCGCAACATATTTTTGTTACTTTATTACTAGTTAATTATTTGCATTTTAATATTTCCTGAGTTTCTTAACACTTGGGTAGCGGGACATTTATTATATTTTCCCACTAACCTTGCCACCAAGATACTAAGTTTATATTCTACTTACATTATAATGTTTTTTGGGGGGGTCATGGAAATATTGGTTGGTTCTGTGTGGAAATGGTGTGTTGTTCTCAATGAAGTTGGCTTGGTGTAGAAGTAATCCATAATTCAGGGTTGATCGGTTTTAAACGGGGAAGATTTAATTATTTTTTAAGCTTCACCATCGTTCATTTTTTGATTTACTTCATCTTTTAGTAAACTACATAAAATAGTGTTGTTCATACGATATTGAGCTGTCTTAAATCTATTAATAAATTTGTGTCATAAATTTAGTTATAAAACAGTCATTTGTCGCAAATCACCCATGTGAGCTTTGAAGTTTTAAAAACTATTGTATTTGATAAAGTAAATTGGAAAATTGAGGAGGAGGTAAAGGGGGGGTTACTAGAGAGAGTTTGTGATGGTAATTTTTTTGATATAACAGCTATGTTTTTAAGTGATTTTAAATGAT
The DNA here is from genome assembly GCA_022494985.1 of Micrasema minimum. NCBI lineage: Eukaryota > Metazoa > Arthropoda > Insecta > Trichoptera > Brachycentridae > Micrasema > Micrasema minimum. The sequence continues at coordinate 182,660 of JAGVSP010000001.1, read as the reverse complement.
CAGTTTGGAACACGGAGACTTTTCTAATTAATATTTGTTTACTTGTAAATTTATGTTAACTGTGGTGTTATTTATATAAAAATTACATTATTAAAATAATATTAAGTAAATTAATGAGGATGTAAAATTTTTTTATGAGTAGTATTTTTAAACAATTTATAAAGATTTATGGTGTTTTAAAGAAGGTATGAAACTACATTATTGTTGATTTATGCTATGAATTTGTTTTTGATGTATGACGAGCCTTGGTTTTTGAGCCGCAAAACAACTCTCAAGTTTGGATCTCTAGTTATATAGGTATTGTGATGATATTAAATTAATTTATCGTGATTATTTCTATTAATTTTTTGATATATTTATTATTAGATTTTTTGTTTATAATTATGATTTGTTAAGATGGGTTATGGTATGGTCTTTATTTTTATTATTATAGTAATGGGTTTTAAGTGGTATTTATGGTTATTTATAATGATTAGTATGTATTAATATTAAAATTTGTATATTATGAAAATTTTTATTTTTACTGTTATCATACTTATTAATTCACAACTTGTTATGGTAAAAATATGGTAATTTGGTTCATGTTAGGGGTTTAACATCTTGATTAATGAGTTTATTACCGTTAGAATGGCTATTTTAGATTCTTGTAGTGACCGGTGTGTTGTATGCATTTTGCATTTATGGTTGGGTGATAGCTAATTGAGAATGGTATATTTTTATGTCCATAGTTTAATTTGTATGTTTGTACCGATCATTTTTAGAATAGGCTGAACGGATAAATATTAGTTATTTATCTAAAAGTCAGGTGGAATAAATTTAATTTTCAAATATTATAATTACCTACTTTATAAATATTTATTAATGAAAATAATTGTTTTATATACTTGAGATGAGTAATATTGAATTTTTTTTTATTTTTTTATATTATGAATGGTATAATTAATATTTAATTATTTCATTTAAGATATATTATAGGAATATGTATGATTAAATTTTATAATGTTATTATGAATTACTATTTATATAATTCAAATATTAATATTACTTTGTTTAAGTTATATTTTTGTATTTATACAATTTAATTAATGTTAGTGAATTTAAATTTTATTTAGGTATTCATTAAGTAGATTGTTTTAAGAAAAGATACAATTAACTTGGTTGCACCGCTGATGAATTTATTATTATTTGGATATTTAAGGGATTATGAATTTATAGTAGTATTTTTAAAATTTTAATTTTTTATTTTCATGAATATAGATTGATAATTTGAAAAAAATCCTGATTTATAACAAAGGTCATGTATTTATTTTATTAATTTATTTATTTTTAATTAGAATGGTAAAATTCTAGAATTATAAAAAATTTAATTTTTCTAAATTTTATAATTAATTTATAAAAATTAGAATGGTAAAAAAATCTATATATACAAATATAATTTTACAAATTTTATAATTAATTTATAAAAAATTAGAATGGTAAAAAAATCTATATATACAAATATAATTTTACAAATTTTATAATTAATTTATAAAAATTAGAATGGTAAAAAAATCTATATATACAAATATAATTTTTACAAATTTTTAATTAAAATATTTATTAAAATATAAAATAATAAAAAAATATTATGTATTATATAAATTTTACAAATTTATAGATATATAAATTTATATAAATTTAATTAAAAATCTATTGATATAAATAAAATATAATTTTAAAAATTTAAAAATTTAATTTTTAATTAATTATAATGTATAAAATGAATATATAAAATAAATAAGTTAAAAATTTAATTTATATATTTTCATTTATATAAATTAGAAAAAAAAAAATATATAAATTAAAATTTTAATTTATATATAATTCATTTAATAAATTAATTAAAATGAAAATAAATAAATTAAAATTTTAATTATATATTATTCATTTATATAAATTAATTAAAAAAAAAATAAATAAATTAAAATTTTAATTTATATATTATTCATTTATATAAATTAATTAAAAAAAATAAATAAATTAAAATTTTAATTTATATATTATTCATTTATATAAATTAATTAAAAAAAATAAATAAATTAAAATTTTTAATTTATATATTATTCATTTATATAAATTAATTAAAAAAAATAAATAAATTAAAATTTTAATTTATATATTATATTCATTTATATAAAATAATTAAAAAAAATAAATAAATTAAAATTTTAATTTATATATTATTCATTTATACAAATTTAATTAAAGAAAATAAAATAATTAAAAATTTTAATTTATAATATTATTCATTTATATAAATTAATTAAAGAAAATAAATAAATTAAAATTTTAATTTATATTATTATTTATTTATATAATTAATTAAAAAAAAATAAATAAATTAAAATTTTAATTTAATATTTTTCATTTATATAAATTAATTAAAAAAAATAAATAAATTAAAAATTTAATTTATATATTATTCATTTATATAAATTAATTAAAAAAAAAATAAATAAATTTTTAATTTTAATTTATTATATTATTCATTTATACAAATTAATTAAAGAAAATAAATAAATTAAATATTTTAATTTATATATTATTCATTTATATAAATTAATTAAAAAATTAATAAATAAATTATAAATTTTAATTTATATATTATTCATTTTATATAAATTAATTAAAAAAAATTATAAAATTAAAAATTTTTTATTAATAATTATATGATAATTTAAATTAATTAATAAAAAATAATTAAATTAAAAAATATTTAATTTAAATATATTTTTTATAATAAAATTAATTAAAGAAATTAATATTTTAATTTAATTTAATTTATATATTAATCATTTTAATAAATTTATTAATTAAAAAATTAATAATTAATATTAAAATTTTAATTTATATATTATTCATTTATAAAAAGTTAATTAAAAAAAATTAATAAATTAAAATTTAATTTATATATTATTCATTTATAAAATTAATTAAAGAAAATAAATAAATTAAAATTTTAATTTTATATATTATTCATTTATAAAAATAATTAAAAAAAAATAAATAAATTAAAAATTTTAATTTATATTATTCATTTATATAAATTAATTAAAAAAAATAAATATAACAAATTTTTAATTTAATATTATTCATTTATACATAATTAATTAAATTAAAAAATTTTTTAATTTATATATTATTCATTTATATTAATTTATTAAAGTAAAATAATAAAAATAAAATTTTAATTTATTATGATATTAATAAAATATTAAAAAATTAATGATTTATATTTATTATTAAAATCTATTTATTTAATTTGAAATTTAAAGTTAATTTTAACTTTAATAAATTTATTTTATTAATATATATATAAATTTTTTATTGATAAATAAAAATTTTAAAAATGTTAATTTGATTTAAAATAAATAATTTATAAAAATTAAAGAATATTTAGATTTAGTAATATTTTAAAATAATTAATAAATTTTATGTGCCAGCAATTGCGGTTTATACTAAAAATTAATTAAATATTTATAAAAAAAATTAATTATAATTTAAAATTTTAAACTAAAAATATTAGGTAAAATTTTAATTTTTTAAAAAATTTTATTATTTAATAATTATATGAAGTTTAAAAAACATTTAATAAACTAGAATTAGATACTCTATTATTAAAGTTAAATTAATAAATATAAAGGTATTAAAAGTTATATTCTTTAAACTTAAAAATATGGCAGTAATTTTAATTAAATTAGAGGAATTGTTTATTGATTGATATTTTACAATTAATTTTACTTAAATTTATAAGTTTATATATCGTTGTTTATAAAAATTTATTTAAGAATTTTAAAAATTTAAATTTTATATACAAAAATATATATCAAATCAAGATGTAACTATAATTAAGAATTTAATGGATTATTTATAAATAAATTTATTGAATAATTTTTTTGAAAATTAAAAATTTTAAATGAGATTTGAAAGTAATTTAATTTATTTAAATTAAATGATTAAATTTTAAAAATATGTACATATTGCCCGTCACTTTCATTTTAAAAATTGAAATAAGTCGTAACATAGTAGAAATACTGGAAAGTGTTTTCTAGAAAGAACAAATTAAAACTTTAAAGTAAAGTAATTCATTTACATTGAAAATTTTTATTATTTAATAAATAAATATTTATTTTTTTATAAATATTTAATTTAAATAGTTATATTTATTGGGATTAGCTAGTAAATAAATTATTAAATTTTAATTAAATAAAAATAAATTTATAAAAATAAAATTATTTAATAATTATATTTTTTTATAAAAAATTTATTATAATATAAAAATTTAAGTTATTATAAAATTAATAAAAATTTATTTAATTATTTTTTAAAATTATGTAAAAAAAGAAATAATGATAATATTAGTATATAAATAAATTAATAAAATTAAAAATTTTATTAAATATTAAAATTAAGAATTCGGCAAAAATTTATATTCGCTTGTTTAACAAAAACATGTCTTTTAGAATAAATAATTTAAAGTCTAATCTGCCCCCTGAAATTTATTTTAAAGGGCTGCGGTATTTTGACCGTACAAAGGTAGCATAATAATTAGATTTTTAATTGAAATCTTGAATGAATGATTGGACGAGATATAATCTGTTTTATATTAATTAATAGAATTTAATTTTTTAGTTAAAAAGCTAAAATTTATTTAAAAGACGAGAAGACCCTATAAATTTTTATAATAATATTTTTAGAAATTTTTTTAAAATTTAAAAATTAAATAAGTATAATTATTTTGTTGGGGCGATAAAAAAATTTAATTAACTTTTTTATAAAATTAATTTAAATTAAAATTTTTTATTTAAAAAGATTTATTAATAATAATTTTTAGACTAAAATACTTTAGGGATAACAGCGTAATTTAAATTTTAAGTTCTTATTAAAATTAAAGTTTGCGACCTCGATGTTGGATTAAAATTTAATTTAAATGCAAAAGTTTAAATCTTAAGTCTGTTCGACTTTTAAAATTTTACATGATCTGAGTTCAAACCGGTGTGAGCCAGGTTGGTTTCTATCTTTAAATAAAAATTTATATTTTAGTACGAAAGGAATATTTATTTAAATTTATATTTTAATTTAATTGATTAAATTTAAATTAAAATTATTTTGACAGAAAAATGTGTTAAATTTAGAATTTAATTATATGTTTATATAACATAGATAATAATTAATAATTATGAGATTTATATATTTTAATTATTTATATTTTTTTTAATGATTGTTTTATTTAGTTAGAGTTGCGTTTTTTACTTTATTAGAACGAAAGGTACTGGGGTATATTCAAGTTCGTAAAGGACCTTTAAAAGTTGGATTTTTAGGAATTATTCAACCTTTTAGTGATGCTATTAAATTATTTACTAAAGAATTTGTATTTCCGTATAATTCAAATTATTATTTATTTTTTTTTGCTCCGATATTAAGTATATTAATTAGATTATGATTATGAGTGATAATTCCTTATTATATTTTATTTTTAAGATTTAATTTAGGGTTTTTATTTATTCTAAGATGTTTAAGAGTAAGAGTTTATTTTGTAGTAATTTCTGGTTGGGCTTCTAATTCTAATTATGCTAAACTAGGTAGTTTACGAGGATTAGCTCAAACTATTTCTTACGAGGTTAGGTTAGCTTTAATTTTTTTTTTATCTCCTATATTATTAATGGGGGGTTATAATTTAATAAATTTAATATTTTATCAAGAAAATATTTGATTTTTATTTTTAATAATTCCTTTAATATTAAGAATATTTTCTTCTATACTAGCAGAATTAAATCGAGCTCCTTTTGATTTTATAGAAGGTGAAAGAGAATTAGTTTCTGGGTTTAATGTAGAATATAGAAGAGGAGGATTTGCTTTAATTTTTCTTGCCGAATATTTAAGAATTTTATTTATAAGAATATTATTTAGATTAGTTTTTTTAGGAGGAGAATGTTTATCATTTATTTTTTTTTTAAAATTAATAATTTTAGGTTTTATATTTATTTGAGTTCGCGGGTCTCTTCCTCGTTATCGTTATGATAAATTAATAAATTTAGCTAAAATATATAAAATATAAAATTGTTAACACTTGTCTTAATGTTATATATGGATCTTCTATTGGGCATCTTCCTAATCAGGTTAAAATTAGAAAAATAAAAATAAATATTCAAAATATAATTTTATTTAAAGTATAAAATTGAATACCTTTAATATTTTTTATAAAAGTGAAAGGTATATTAAATAAAATTAAAATTGATATTAATAAAGCAATTACTCCCCCTAATTTTATTAGGAATAGATCGTAAAATTGCGTATGCAAAAATCATTGTTATTATTAAAAAATGATAAAGGGTATAATAAAATGAAATATGAAAAATCGATTTAGTGTAGCATTGTTTACTGAAAATCCCCCTCAAATTCACTGGACTAAATCAGTACCTAAATAAGGAAATGCTGACAATAAATTAGTAATTACTGTTGCTCCCCAGAAAGATATTTGTCCCCATGGTAGGACATACCCTATAAATGCTGTTATTATGCACATAAAAAAAATAATAATTGAGGTTGGCTATATAGGGTTTATCCTCGAGTGGGTAGTTATAATTTGCGTCCTTAAATTCCAGGGTCCGTATCCTTTTGTAATTTGATATCGAATATTTTGTAATTTCTTGCACCGCTATTGTTTAATACGTATCTCAGGATTATAGTTGGGAGAGAAAGTGATTTTTTAATAGTAATCCGAATTAATAACTATTGTAATATAATTATAAGCCATTTTATTTAATGGTGAATTTTATTCTCATTTTATTTTATAATAGTTTAATTAAAATTACTTATTATTATCACCAATTTTTAAATTAATATAAATAAAATTTTATTAATTTTGTTATTTGGTTGTGGGGATGGGTTATGGTTTATTTTTTAAATGTGGGTTCGTGATTGGTAAACAATTGTGATGTGTGTTTATATTTTGTATTGATAATTAAGAATATTATTGAAGTTGAGTGCTAGAACTGTGTTTTTTTATTCTAGTATGCCCTCCACCATAAATATTAAATGTTATGCTATTTGGTATTCGTATGTGGTATCCAACTTTATCTCATATTATCGGGGCTAGTGTCACTAGCGAAACGTCTCTGTGACTTACTAGAGTAATTGTATTTATTATATATACACCAGGTTGGTTATATTTATTATACCTTTTCTATAGTAATTAATGTAAAATAGTAATTATTTATAAGTATGCCCCTCTTAACCTTAGTGCATTCATGGAATGGAGTTGGTAGAAAATCAACTCAGATAGTTTTGGACGATTGATATGCAATGGACTGATTAAATTTTGGGGGTGATAGTTTGTAAATTAGATTATTCTTATCTTTGTACTTACACTCTTTAATGTATTTCTTCTTATAACATATTAAGAAATACTAATGTCTATTTTATTTACTAAAATGTGGTGTGTATTCATGATTTTCTTGGTTTTAAAGTCTAGACTTTTCTCAAATCATTTATCTTGCTATTACAAATTGTATCTAAATGTGCCTTATATAGTTTATTCACATTTGTTTAATAGTAATTGGTCTTGAGGTTGTAATCATAGGAAGATTTATAATTTGTATTAGTACTATTTACTCTTTTGTATATTTTTTTGATAGTAACTTTAATAATGAATAGTTATTTGACGGTCATTTATTTTTTTAAAATTTTAATTTTTTTTTTTTAAAAAAAAAAAAATTTTTATTAATTCAAATATTTTTTTATTATAATTTTATTTTTTAAAATTTTCTTTTAAATTTATTAAAAATTTTCTAATTTTTTGATATTATTTTGGGGGTGATTTAATTTCTTATTTTTTAATTTTATTAAGTTAGAAACAGAAGTTTTAATAACTTTCTAGATTAAAAAATTTTCGGAAAATAATTTTTTAAAAAATTTTTTTATTTTTAAAAGAAATTTTTAATTAATAATATTTATTTTTCTTTAGAGTAATAAATTTATTTTTTTGTTTTTTTTATTTTTTGAGGTTCTTTAATTTCCCATTTTATTTTTTAAATTTTAGATGAGGTGTTCAACCGAACGAATTCAAGCCGGCAAAAATTTACTATTTTTTTAAATTATTTGTTTCTTTACCCTTATTTTTTGGGGTTTTTTTTTTATAAACAAATATTTTATTTTTTACATTTGTTTATTAAAAGAAGTAAAATTTTTTATTGCCCCCTTTATTTTATAAAAATTTTAGCTTTTTTTGTTTAAAATTCCTATATTTTTAGTCCATTTTTGGGTGCCCAAACACATGTCGAAGCTCCAATTTAAAGGGTTTAAAAATTTTAGCAGGAATTAATAAAATTAGGGGGGTATGGAATTATTCGAGTAATGATATTTTTTTTAAATTTAAATAAAAAATTAAATTTATTTTTATTGAATTAGATTAATTGGAGCTTTTTTGGTTAGATTTAAAATGTTTTTTTCAAATAGATTTAAAATCTTTAGTATTTTTTTCTGTAGTTATATGGATTTAAAAGTAAAGGGGGTTTAACTTTATCAAAAAGGTATTCTGGTAGATATTTATTTTAATTTTTCATGGTTTTTGTTCTTCAGGGTTTTTTTTTGTTGAAATTTTAAATTTTGACGATTACATAGCGAATTTATTTATTAATAAAGGATTATTAGTTTTTAATACCTTCATTAAATTATGATGATTTCTTTTTTTAGCTGGAATATAACAGCCCCCCCCTTTTTTAAATTATTGGGGGGGTAAGTTATTTGGTTAGACTAATTAAAATTCTTGAATTTTTGTTTATGTTTCTTTAGTATCTTTTTTTTTGCTGGGGAATAGCCTTTATTTATTTTCTTTTTGCAACATGGAAATTTAAAATTAAAATTTTCGATTTTTTATAAATGAGTCCGGGGAAAATTTATTATTATTTTTCATTTAATTTCCATTAAATTTATAAATTTTTTAAATTTAAAATTTTTAAAATTTTAAATTTAATTTTAAAAAGTTTAATTAAAATTTAATTTGGAATTTAAAAATAAATTTTTTTTTTTTAAATTTTTATTTTTTTAATTTATTTAAATTTTTTTAGATTTGTTTTATTAATTTTTTTGAATGCTAATAAATTTTTAGGAAAAATTTTTTTTATAAAATTTTTAAAAATTTTTATAATTTGGTTTTAAATTTTTAATTCTATAACTTTTGTAATAATTTTTTTTTTTTGATTGAAAAGTCAAAAATTTCATTGGGGTTGTTTTTTTAATTTTTAAATAGTTGTATTTTAAGAAAAAAATTATATAGCATTGATTTTAAAAAATTAATTCTTGTTGTTAGTTTTGCTATTTTTATTCAATAAATTTTTAATTATTATCCCAAAAATATTAAGAATTTTTGTTGTTGGGGATGGTTAGGCTTTTTTTCTTATTTTTTATAATTTTATTACCAAATGTTAAATCTTATAATTTGGGGGATATTAACAATTTTTCTAATCGTATCGGGGACATTGCAATTTTTTTTAGAATTTTTTGAAAATTTTTAAAATGGGGGGATGAAACTTTTTTTTTTATTTTATTACATAAAATTGATTGATCAATAAAATTAAAAGGGAAAAATAATTTTATTAGAGGAGCTACAAAAAAAGCTCAAATTTCCTTTTCTTCATGACTTCCCGCCTATAGCAGCCCCTCCTGTGTCGCTTTAGTTCATTCTTCTACCTTAGTAATGCGGGGTTTATTTAATTATTCGATTTGAAAATTTAAAAGAAAATTCAAAAATTTTTACATTTTTAATATTTTTGGTAAAATAACCCTTTTTATTCAGGTATTGGGCAAAATTTTGAAAAAATTTAAAAAAAAAAATTTTGCTTTATCTACTCTTAGTCAATTGGATAATAATAAAAATTTTAGGGGGGGGTTTTTGGGTTTTTTGCATTTTCATTTATTAATTCTGCTTTTTTTAAAATTTGTTTTTTTTATTGCAGGGTTATAATTCAAATTTAAAATAAACAGGCATTCGTTTTTTAAGGGAGGGGTAAAAAATTTTTCCTTTTTTTGGGGGGTTTTTTTTTTATTTTAATAGGGGGTTATTGGATTCCTTTTTTTGCTGGTTTTATTTTAAAAAAAATTAAAATTTTAGAAAACAATATTTTGTTTTAAAAAAAAAATTTTAAATTTGGTTTGGGCTACTTATTTTTCCACAGGTCTTTAAATGTTAGGACACAAATTTGTTTAATTTTTGGGGTTTATTTTCGAAATTTAAATTTTCTGCTTTTTTAAATTTTCATTTTTAAGAAAAAACTATAACTAAAAGAAATTTATTTTATTTTTTTTAAGGGTCCCGGGGGGGTCGATATTTCTGTGATTAATTTTACCAGCAATTTAAATTTATTTATCTTCCATAAGATAAAACTTTATTTTATTGTAAAAGGAAGGGGGGAAATTTTTATTGGGAGTTTATTTAAGGTATAAAATTATTAAAAAAAATTTTTTTCTAGATTTTAAATTAAGAAAATTTTTTGGAAAAAAAATTTTATAATTTTTTTTAAGAACTAATGGAATTAATTTTTTATTTTAAATTTAGGAATTTTTTTTTAAAAAAATTAGATTTGGTTGATGAAAATTTAATTTTTTTAAATTTTTTAAATTTAAAATTTTTAAAAAATCTATAAATTTAATGCTAAATTTCATATTAATTTTGTTAAAGTTTACATTATAATTTTTTTTTTATGAATTTTTTTTTTTTATTTCTTTATTTTAAATTTTTTAAATTTAAAAAACTTTTAAAGAGTGTATATTGAAGAACAAAGGGTTTTTTAAAACTTTTAAAAATTAAAATATAATATATAAATAAATATATATATATTAATTTATAAAAATAAATTTTTAATTTTATCTTGAAAAAATAATGTTTTTTTAAACATAAAATTACAAAATATTAAAAGTTTTGTACACTATTGTTAATTTTGAAATTTTAACGTTTATTTTTTTAATTAGATTTTAATCATTTTTTTTTATTAAAATGAAAACCTCTTTTGGTTTTTTAATTAATTAAAAAGAGATTATTATACAATTTTAAGTCGAAGTTAATTGCTTTTTTTGCTTTTTTTTTAAGGTAATCTAGGGCTTTTTTTTTAATGCAATCAAATATTTTAAATAAAATATAACCCCAAAATTAATTTTTTCAATTTAAATATTTAAATTTTTTTCATAATATAACCCGAATCAAAATTAAAATAAAAAAAGGAAAAAGAAATTCAATTAATTATGTTTGGGGATTTGTTTTAAAAAAATTATGGTATAATTAACAAATTTCTACATCAAAAATTAAAAAAATATAATTATAAAAAAAATGATTTAAAAAAGGTACGGGGTAAGATTTGGGCAAATCCCATTCAAAGGGAGATAATTTTCAGAATCTTTTCACTTTTTTTGAAAAATTACTGAATTGAAATTATTAAAGTTACAAAAAAATAAAAAAATAATTTTTATAATTATATATTTTTTTAAAATTTAAAATTAATCTTTTGATTGGAAAACAAATAACTTATATATTTTAAAAAATATTAAGATCTTTACAATACATAACACTAAAAAAATAAACATCTACATCAAAAAAAGTCAGTACAAGCTGCACTTCTAAACCAAAATGTGATTTTTAGAAAAATGATTATTTATGTGTCGAATTTGCATACAATAAAAATAGTACCCACTATTTCATGAAATCCCTGGGAAACTTGCTATAAAAAATATGTTCCATAAATTTATCTCTAAGTAAATGGGGCTTCTATGTATTCGTAGCTTAAGATGTAAAATAAATCCGATAAGCATCATAAAAAATCTTATTTGGGATTGGGAAAAATTATTTTCTAAAATTGAGTGATGGGGGTCAAGTTCAAAATTTTGTGTTAAAAAAATAAAAAGTATTTAAAAGGGGAATTTGAAAAGGATTAAAAGGGCAAATTTATAAAGGGGGGCAAATTCTTCCTAAATTAATCCTTGGATTTAATTCCCATGAAAAAAGCCAAAAAAAGGCAATAAAAAAAAAAATTTCAGATACAATGAATAAAATTATTTCCCCACGTACCTAAATCACTTTTTAAGTATGAGAAACCCTTATTGTTCCTTCTCGTGAGAATCACGTCATCATTGATAAATAGTTATTAAAGTAAATTAAAAAATCCCAGTACAGTAAAGTTAATTAAAGTCATAAAAAACAGAAAAGAACCCACAAATAAAGTTTTGGGACTTAAAGCTCCAGTAAGGGTAAGGTCTTTTTAGTAACTAAAAAAAGGGATGATTTTGGTATTTGCATTAAATTACTTCTTTTTAAATAAAATTTTTTAAAATAGAAAACATAACTTGAATGAAAAATACTGCATTTCTATATAAAAAAAAGAATTATTGTAATAATAATAAATTAGAAATTTTTATTGTACAGATAAATTATTGATCTTAATAAAAGGTTAATAAGTGTCCCCGCAATTTAAAATTTTCATTAATCGGGCAGCTAGAGTTATTGACAATAAGTTTCTAACGTTTCAAATTTAAAAAATATAAAAGATATAAAAAGGAGGGGTTTCCCTTTAGGAACAAAAAGAAAATATATTTGGGGTTTTATCCCCAAAAATTTTAAATAGATCACATGGTAAAAAAATAGAAGATTTATTTTTAGTGGGCTTTTCAGTGAAAATATAAAGGGTAAAACCTAAAAAGTATTACATAGAAAAAAAAAAATAAAGAAAAAAAAAAATGTTGTTCCTTTTTGAAAAATTAGTCTAACAAAATTAAAAAACTTTATGTAAAGTATTTAAAAATTTATTTAAGATTTTAAAAAAAGCGGTTAGGTATTAATCAATAATTAAAAGGAAAAAATTATTAGTCCAATAAATGGGTTTTATTCAATTTTTAAAAAAATTGAAAAAATTTTAGTAGAGGGGTCAAAATTTTAAAAAGATTTGTTATCATAATTTAATTTAGGTTTTTTTTCAATAGAGGGGAAAAATTATAAAAAAAATAAATTTAAATAATAATATTTAAAAAATTTAAAAAAAAAAAAAAAATTTAATTTAAAGGGATTATTGAGGGAAAAAAAGAAATTAAAATTTTTAATAATTTTTAAAATGACATATTTATGTTTTATTAACTAAATTTTTTTTCCTAAAAGTAAATTTTTTGAAGTTTTCTTTAAAGATTTAAAAATCTTTTCTTAATTAGTTATTTAGTGATAAAATTTTTAATTCATTTAAAAAAGGAACGAGGGAAAAAAATTTCAATTTATAAAAATTTAAAAACCTATGTTTGTTCCCCAAAATTTTAGAACATTGACCAAAAAATGTTCCCCGTTAATAAAGAATTAACTTGATTTATGGCCCGGGGTTGCATCGCTTTTACTCTTAAAAAAGGGGTAGTTCAAGAATGAAAAACATCGCAGCAAAATTTGTTTCGAAATTTTTGGGTTTTTTTTAAGGGAATACTATTTGGTTATCAACTTCTAATAAAACGAAATAAATTTATTTGATTAGAATCTTAGGGAAATAAAAATGAATCAAAAGAAATTTTTTTAAAATCTGGTTTTTCTAAGACCAATACATGAGCCATAGTTTTTGATAGTTAAAGTGGGTTTTTTTGTTTCATCTAGTAAAATAATAGTTTTTTAAAAAGGGAAATCAATAAAAATTAAAATAATTCTAGGGAAAAGAGTTTTAAATTAATTCAATTGATTTTTCTTCTATTTTAAAAAACGATTAGTTAATTTTTTGAAAATAAAAATTTAAATATAAAGATGAAAATTGTAATAATTAAAATTTAAAAAAAATTATAAAAAAGTCATGAAAAAAATTTTTTTGTTCCATTAAAGGAAAGACTATTTTTGGGAAAATTAATTGAGATCAAGTAGAAATTTCAAAAAAAGTTAAACTTTTTAAAAGGATTTTAAGACCAATGCATTTATTCTGCCAAAATTTGAAATATAAATTATGGTTTTTCATTGAAAAAATGTTCGGAAGGGATTAATTTTTTTAATCAATCAAAATTTGTTTTATTTGATTATTAAAATAATGTTCGTTATTAATTATTCTTTTTCATATAATGATTAAAAAAAATTTTTACTTAAGTGGGTAAAATGACCCCAAAAAAAATAAAATATTTTTATGATAAAAATCTACAGGATAAACTGAATTCGTCGAGGTATCCCGGGAAGTCCTAAGAAATGTTGGGGAAAAAAATTTAAATTTCTCCTAAAAAAAATAAAAAAAATTGATTTTTTAACAATTAGGATTTATTTTTATCCCTAAAAAAAAAGGGTACAAAGAATGAAACCCCCAATAATTGCAAAAAAAAGCTCCTTAAAAAAAAATTTAAAGGAGGGGCAACAACATAATATGAAACATGGGGGAAAATATCAATTTAAGAATTAGCTAAAAAAAATTCCGTTAATCCCCCTATTGTAAATAGAAAAATAAATCCTAATCTTCAAATTAATCTGGATTATAATTAATTTTATTTCCATGAATTGTAGCTAATCAACTGAAAATTTTTAATTCCAGAGGAATAGCAATAATTAAAAATAGCTGATGAAAATAGCCGAGTACAAGTCTATACTACTGTAAATTAAAAGATTTCATACAATAAAACCCAAAAATCCCAAAAGTTTTTTTATACATAAATTTTCCTAAAAATCCAAAATGATTTTTTTTTTCCTCTTTCCTGAAACAATAATTTTTGGGAAACATACCGAACCTGTAAAATTTAAAAAATAAACTTCAGGAGGCCAAAAAAACAAAATAAATGTTGGTAAAAAAATGGGGTCTCCTCCCCAGCAGGGTCAAAAAAAATGTTTTTTAAATTTTATCGTTAAAAGTATGGTATAGCCCCCTAAAACAGGGAAAAAAAGAATAATAAAACTGCAGTATAAAACAGTCAACAAATAAAGGTTTCGATCAAAGTAAAAAGGTTAAAAACGAAAATAAAGTGTAGAAATAAAATTAATAGCCCCAAGATTGAAAAAACCCACTAAATGAAAAAAAAAAAAGAGAAATCTCTGATTACCTGAATGAGCTAAAATTTTTTGATAGGGGTGGGTAAACCGTTCACCTGTTTCCCGTGCCTCTTTCTCAATTGATCTAATAAAAAAAAAATTAAAGAAGGGGGTAAAAGTCAAATCTTATGTTTTTATTCAGGGAAAAGGGTATATCGGGGCTCCAATTAAAGAGGGACAAATCGTTACCAAAACCTCCAATTATAAAGGTATAACTTAAAAAAAAAATTTTAAAAAAAAGCGTGAGCTGTTCTAATACTTAAAATTTGTATTTAAAATTTAAAAAATTATAGACTTAAATTTTTAGTTTCGAATGATTATCTTTTAAAAAAGTTCCTACTATTCCCGTCAAATTCCAAAAATAAAAAAAAATTGTTCCAATATTTATGGGAGTTTAAAAAAATATTATTGTCGCAGTAAAATGGCTGAAAATTTAAAACGATAAAATTTAAATTATTTATAAGATTTTAAACTTTTTTTTTCTAAGTTTTATAGCAATTTCATGATTTTAAATTTCAAAATTTAAAATAGTAAAACTTTTACTAAAAAATTAATTAAATTTAATTTTTTAAATTTTGAAGATTATTTTTTGATTAAACTTTAAAATTTAAATTAATAAAAAATGAATAAAAATTAAATGAAAAAAATAACGAATTTATAAAAAAAATTAAAAAAAAAAGTTTTTTGTTTTCAAGAAAAAAAAATTAATTTCATTTAAAATTTAATATATTAAAGAAAAAGTTATACGAAAATAAAAAATAAATTAATTAAGGGTTATAATTAAAATTCCCCTAATCATATATAATATTATTAATTAAAAAATTAATATTATTTATTTTTTATAAAACCCCAAAAAAAAGGGGGTAAACCCTAAACTTAAAAATTTTTAAAATAAAATAATTTTTTTAAAAATTTTTTTATTTAAAAAAAATTTTATTTAAATTTTAAAATTTTTTTTTTATAAAAAGTGATTTTAAAATAAAATTAATAAAAGAATAAAATAGAAAAATAAACTAATCATAATTTAAATTTATTTTTAAGGAAAATTAATATTCAACTAAGTGATTAATGAGGGAAAAAGACATTAATATAAATTTTTTGATTTTGATTTAACCCAGATTTTGCCAATTAAAACCTTTGACACAAAAAAAATAATAATATTCTGAAAAAAACTATTTAAAAAAGAATAATTATGGGGGGTAAAATTTTTTTCAATTTTTTAAAAATTTAAAAAATTAATTCACGTTAGACCTTTTATAGTTTTTGGGGAAAAACAAAATGGAATGGGGCTTGCTCCTTTTTTTTTATAAATCTAAAATTAAAATTAAAAGAATTTTTTAAATTAAAAAAATTTAAGTTGTTGAATCATTTTTTTAAAAAATGAGTGAAATAGATGAGAAAAAAAAATTGACAAGCTAATAGATTGAATTAAAAAATTTTTATTATTCTTTAGAAGAAAATTATTGAATTTATTTTTTCTAAATTAAAGGAATAAAGAATTAAAAATTAAATTCATTCCATTCATAATTTAAAAGAATTTTTGGGTAAAAGTAAAAAGTTTTTTATAATTATTTTAAAAAAAAAAAAAATCTTTTTATATTAAAATTGTTAATATTTTAAAAAAAAAGATTTTCTTTTATAAAAAGAGGGATGAACCATTAGCTTTTTTAGCTTAATTTTTTATATTTTGTGAGAAGCATTTAAATTTTTGAAATTAAACCTTTTTAGTTTAAATTCTATAAAATAAATAAAGGGAAATAAAATTTTCTTTAAATTTTTTCTATCAAAAAATCCTTTTAAACAGGCACTTATTTTTTAATTTAATTTTTTAAAAAATTGAATGTAAAAAAAATTATAAAACAAAAAAATTTTACAAATTTTATAATTAAATTTTTAAAAAATTTGAATGAAAAAAAATCATATATACAAAAATAATTTTTCAAATTTTTTAATTATTTATAAAAAAATTTAAAAGGAAAAAAATCTATATAACAAATATAATTTTACAAATTTTATAATTAATTTTTTAAAAATTAGAATGGTAAAAAAATCAATAACAAATATAATTTTACAAATTTTTTAAAATTTAATTATAAAAATTAGAAAAGGAAAAAATCTATATTAACAAAAAAAATTTTACAAATTTTAATTAATTTATAAAAATTAGAATGGTAAAAAAATTAAATACAAAATAATTTACAAATTTTAAATTAATTTATAAAAATTAGAATGGGAAAAAAAATTTTATATCAAATATAATTTTACAAATTTATAATTAATTTATAAAAATTAGAATGGAAAAAAAAACTATATAACAAAATAATTTTAAAATTTTATAATTTTTTATAAAAATTTTGAATGGTAAAAAAATCTATATATCAAAAAAAATTTTACAAATTTTTTTTTAATTTATTATTTTAAAATTAAATTTAAAAAAAAAAAAATTAAAAATTTTAATTTTATAATTATTTAAAAATTAATTAAAAAAAATAAAAAAAATTTTTAAAAATTTTTAATTATATTATTCATTTTATAAATTAATTAAAAAAAAAAAATAAATTAAAATTTTAAATTTTTATATTATTCATTTATAAAATTTTAAATTTAAAAAATAAAAAAAATTAAAATTTTAATTTTTATATTATTCATTTATAAAATTAATTAAAAAAAAAAAAATAAAATTAAATTTTTAAATTTTTAAAATTATTTATTTATCAAATTAATTAAGAAAATAAAAAATTAAAATTTTTAATTTAAAAATTTTTCATTTATATAAATTAATTTTAAAAAAAAAAAATAAATTTTAAAAATTTTAATTTATATATTATTCAATTTTTAAAATTTAAATTTAAAAAAAATAAAAAAATTAAAATTTTAATTTAATTTTTATTCATTTTATAAATTAAATTAAAAAAATAAATAAATTTTAAAATTTATTTATATATTATTCATTTATAAAATTTAAATTAAAAAAAAAATAAAAATTTAAAAAATTTAATTTTTTATTATTTATTTATAAAATTAATTAAAAAAAAAAAATAAATTTAAAATTTTTAAATTTTATTTTATTCATTTAAAAAATTAATTAAAAAAAATAAATAAATTAAAATTTTAATTTTTATATTATTCATTTATAAAATTAATTTAAAAAAAAATAAATAAATTAAAATTTTAATTTATATTATTTTATTTATATAAATTAATTAAAAAAAATAAATAAATTAAAAATTTTAATTTATATTTTATTCTTTATATAAATTAAATTAAAAAAATAAATAAATTTAAAATTTTTAAATTTATAATTTTATTTTTATAAAATTTAAATTAAAAAAAAAAAATAAATTAAAATTTTAATTTAAAATATTCATTTATACAAATTAATTTTTAAAAAAAAAATAAATTAAAATTTTAATTTTATATTATTCATTTTATAAATTATTAAAGAAAATAAAAAATTAAAATTTTTAAATTTTAAAATTTTTCATTTATTAAAATTAAATTAAAAAAAAAAAATAAATTAAAATTTTTAAATTTAAATTATTCATTTTTAAAATTAAATTAAAAAAAATAAATAATTTAAAATTTTAATTTATAATTTTTCATTTATTAAATTAATTAAAAAAAAAAAAATAAATTAAAATTTTTAATTTTATATTATTCATTTATATAATTTAATTAAAAAAAAAAAAAATTAAAAATTTTAATTTATTTTTATTCATTTTTAAAATTAATTAAAAAAAAATAAATTAAAATTTTAATTTTTTAAAATTTTTCATTTATAAAATTAATTAAAAAAATAAAAAAATTAAAATTTTTTAATTTATAATATTAAAATTTATAAAAATTTTTTAATTTTTTAAAAAAAAATAAATTTTTAATTAAATTTTTTAATTAAATTTTTTATTTATATAAAATTAATTTTTTTTAAAAAAAAAAAAATTTTAAAAATTTTAATTTATTTTATTTTTAAAAATTAAAAAATTAATTAAAATTTTAATTTATAAATTTTTCCCCTTTTATAAATTTAATTTAAAAAAATAAAAAATTAAATTTTTAAAAATTTTAAAATTAAAATTATTATAAATTTTTTTTTTTTAAAAATTTTAATTTTTAAAAATTAAATTAATTTAAAAAAAAAATTAAAATTTAATATTGGGTTAAAATTTAAGGTTAAAAATTTTACTTTAAATTAAAAAAATGATTTTATAAATAAAATTTTTTTATTGAAAAAAATAAAAAATTTTAAAAATTTTAAAAAAATTTATTTTAAAATTTAAAATTTTAAAAATAAAAAATTAAAAAGATTTTTAAAATTTAAGTATTTTTAAATTTTTTGAAATTTTTTAAAATTAAAAAATTTAAAAAATTTTAAAAAATTAATTTAATTTAAAAATTTTTAAATTTAAATATTAATATTTTTTTTTAAAAAAATTTTTAAAATAATAAAATAGAAAGGGTTTTTTAAAAAACAATTAAAATTTTAAAAAAAGAAATTATTTTCTTTTAAATTAAATTTTAATTTAATTTTTAAATTAAATTAAAAATTTAAAAATTTTTTTATTTTTTAAAATTAAAAAATATTTTTTTAAATTTTAAAATTTTTTTGAAATAAAATTAAAAAATTTTATAAAAATTTTAAAATAAATTTTTGAAAAAAAAAAAATTTTTTTTTTAAAAAAAAATTTTTATTTATTTTTTAAATTTTTAAAAAAATTTTTTTTAAAAATTTTTTTGACTGGTAATTTAAAAATTTAAAAATTTAATTTTAAAATTAAAAAATTTTAAAAAAAATTTTTTGAAAAAATTTAAAATTTTATTTAATTAATTTTAAAGAAAAAATTTTAAATTTTTTTTTTTAATAAAAAATATTTTTTTTTTTAAAATATTAATTTAAAAAGTTAATTTTTTTTTTTAAATTAAATAAAATTTAAATTTTTTAAATAAAAAATTTTTAAAAAAAAATTAAAATTTATTTTTTTAAAAAATTATTTAATTAAAAAAATTTTAATTTATTAAAAAAAATAAAAATTTTTTAAATTTTTTAAATTTAAAAAAAAAAAATTATTTATTAAAAAATTAATAAAAAAAAAAAATTTTTTTAAATTTTAAAATTTTTTGAAAAATTTTTAATTTTTTTAAAAAAAATTTTTAGAAAAAAATTTTAAATTTAAGAAATTTTTTTAAATTTTTTAGTAAAATTTAAAATTTTTTTTTAAAACTTGTGAATAGGGGAAATTTTAAATCTTTTTTTTTAAATTAAAAAATTTTTTTTTAGTTAAAAAGTAAAATTTTATTTTAAAAAAAAAAAGCCCTTTAAATTTTTAAAAATTTTTAATTTTTTTAAAATTTTTAAAAAAAAAAAATTTTAAAAAAATTTTTTTTATAAAAAAATTTTTTAATTTTTATAAAAAAAATTTTAAATTAAAATTTTTTTTTAAAAAATTTTTTAATTAATTTTTAAAAATTTTTTGGGATAAAAAGGGAATTAAATTTTTAATTTTAATTAAAAAAAAAACCCTTTTTTAAATTTAATTTAAAAAAATTTTTAATCTTAATTTTAAATTTAAAATTTTTTTATTAAAAAACCCTTTTTTATTTTTAAAAAAAATTTTAATTTTATCAAAAATTTTATTAAAAATTTAAAATTTAATGATTTTTAAAATTTAATATTTTATCAAGAAAATATTTGATTTTTATTTTTAATAATTCCTTTAATATTAAGAATATTTTCTTCTATATACTATTGATTTTATAGAAGGTGAAAGAGTTTAGTTTCTGGTTTAATGTAGAATATAGAAGGAGGAGGATTTGCTTTAATTTTTCTTGCCGAATATTTAAGAATTTTATTTATAAGAATATTATTTAGATTAGTTTTTTTAGGAGGAGAATGTTTATCATTTATTTTTTTTTTTAAAATTAATAATTTTAGGTTTTATATTTATTTGAGTTCGCGGGTCTCTTCCTCGTTATCGTTATGATAAATTATAATAAATTTAGCTTGAAAATCTTATTTACCTATTTCTTTAAATTATTTATTTTTTTTTTTTTGTATAATAATTATTTTATGTAATTTTTTTAGTAAAATTAATAAAATAATTTATTTTATCTTAAGTTTTTCAAAACAAATGCTTTGTGGTTAAGCTAATTAATTTAAATTAATTGATCTCAAATTTTGGGGATTAAAGGATTTAAAATAAAATATATAAAAATATAAAATTGTTAACACTTGTCTTAATGTTATATATGGATCTTCTATTGGGCATCTTCCTAATCAGGTTAAAATTAGAAAAATAAAAAATAAATATTCAAAATATAATTTTATTTAAAGTATAAAATTGAATACCTTTAATATTTTTTTATAAAAGTGAAAGGTATATTAAATAAAATTAAAATTGATATTAAATAAAGCAATTACTCCCCCTAATTTTATTAGGAATAGATCGTAAAATTGCGTATGCAAATAAAAAATATCATTCTGGTTGAATGTGAATTGGAGTTACTAAAAGGATTAGCCGGGATGAAATTATCGGGGTCTCCTAGGATAAAGGGTCTTTTTAGGCATAAAATTAAAATAATTAAGAAAAAAAATAAAAAACCCTATTAAATCTTTAAAAGTGAAATAAGGATGAAAGGTTTGTATAATAAAATGAAATATGAAAAATCGATTTAGTGTAGCATTGTGTACTGAAAATTCCCCTCAAATTCACTGGACTAATCAGTACCTAAATTAAGGAAAATGCTGACAATTAAATTAGTAATTACTGTTTGTTCCCCAGAAAGATATTTGTCCTCATGGTAGGACATACCCTATAAATGCTGTATTATGACACAAATAAAAAAATAATAATTCCTTATATTCATGTAAATTTAATATATAATTGATTCGTAATAAATTTCCGTGTCCGTTGTGTACAATTTAACAAATAAAAAAAAAATGATAGCTCAGTAGTGTGAATAATTCGAATTAATCACCCTCATTTACATTTCGATAAAATTTGATTTAACCTTGAGAAAGCTATTTCTACGTTAGGAATGTAGTTTATTTGTTAAAAATAAGCCTGTAATAATTTGTATAATTAAAACAAACTCACTAAAATTGATCCCATATTTCATATAAATGAAATATTAGATGGAGTTGTAAATTTTACTAAAGAGTTAGTTAGTAAGTTTTTTTGGGAAATAGGGTGAGTTTTTGAAATTGAATGAAATTTTTGAATTTTTCATTATATTTTTAATACTTATAGGTATTATGTTTTAATTAGTGATTTAATCGGTATATATAGTAATGATTAATACTATTAATAATATATTATTATTAAAATGGTTAAATATATTTCATTTTCATTATAAAAGTTTGATATTATAATAAAAAAAAAGTATTTTTGGGATATAATTTTATGGTATAAAAAAAAAAAAAAAAAATTCTAATTTTGTTATTTTTCTATAATAATGAAAAATTATTATTCAAGGAATAAAATAAGTAATTATTAAGTAAAAATTAGGATTATGATAAATATTTTTTATCAAAATTTAAGATTTTATATGAAGTTAATCTAGTAAATGTAAATAAATAAAAACTAGTAATTCCTCCAATAAATGTTGAAAAATATAATATATGATATTCAAAAAGTTTGACTAATTATTCAATTTATTGTTGTAATTAAGGGAAGTTTTGAAATTACTAATATTAATAGTAATTAATATAAGGATGGGATATATTTTTTAAAATTTTTTATTAATTAATGTATAATAGAATTATTAAAATAGTATATATTTTGATATTCAAGGAAATAGTTTATAGAAAATAATAATTTTGGAGATTATAGAAAAATAAAATAATTTTTTCACTGAAGTTTTAAAAGATTATTCTTTTCTTTGAAATTACAAAATCAATTGTTTTTTTTATAACTAATAAAACTAATGAAAATTATTATTAATAAGTTACTTTTTATTTATTAATTATTTAATAAGAAATTTTTTATTTTCTTTAAATCGTAAACATTTATTAGTAGTTTTATTAAGATTAGAATTAATTATATTAATTATATTTTATACCACATTTATAGGTATATATTATTGATTGAAAGATTTCGATTTTTTATAGTACCTATATTTTATTTTGACTGTTTGTGAGGGAGTTTTTAGGGCTATCTATTTTAATTTTATATGATTCGTTATGTGTGGAAAACGATTATATTCAAAATTTTTAGAATTTTATAATGATAAAATTTATTTATTTTTTAAGATTTATAATTTTTATTTTTTTTAAAAAAAAAAATTTTTGATTAATTTCAAATATTTTTTTATTATTATTTTTTTATTTATAATATTTTCTTTAAATTTATTAAATTTTACTAATTTAAGATATTATTTTGGGTGTGATTTAATTTCTATATTTCTTAATTTTATTTTGAAGTTTATGAATCAGAAGTATTAATTTTATCTTGTCTAGATTAAAAAATTTTGTCGGAGAAATAAGTTTTAAAAATTTATTTAAATTTTAAATGTAATAAATTTTCATTAATAACATATTATATTGTACTTTTAGAGTATTAAATTTATTTATGTTTTATTTATTTATTGAGGGTTCTTTAATTCCTATTTTATTTTTAATTATAGGATGAGGGTGTTCAACCTGAACGAATGCCATTCAAGCCGGCATATATTTACTATTTTATACTTTATTTGTTTCTTTACCCTTATTATTGGTATTTTTTATATAAATCAAATTTTTTATTCTTTATCTATTTGTTTATTAAAAGAAGTAAAATTATTTTATGTGCCCATTTATTTTATAAAAAATTATAGCTTTTTTAGTTAAAATTCCTAAAATTTTCAGTCCATTTATGGCTGCCTAAAGCACATGTCGAAGCTCCAATTTAGAGTTCAATAATTTTAGCAGGAATAATATTAAAATTAGGGGGATATGGAATTATTCGAGTAATGATATTTTTTATTAAATTTAAAATAAAAAATTAAGATTTATTTTTATTAGAAAATAGATTAACGTGAGACTTTTATTTGTTTAGATTAATAGTGTTTTTTTCAAGTAGATTTAAAATCTTTAGTAGCTTATTAATCTTCTGTAGTTCATATGGGTATTAATAGTAAGGGGGTTATTAACTTTATCAAACTGAGGTAAATCTGGTAGATATTTATTAATAATGGGTCATGGGTTGTGTCTTCAGGTTTATTTGTTTAGTAAATTTTAATTATGAGCGATTACATAGACGTAATTTATTTATTAATAAAGGATTATTAGTTATTAATACCTTCATTAAGATTATGATGATTTCTTTTTTTAGCTGGAAATATAGCAGCCCCCCCTTCTTTAAATTTATTGGGGGAGGTAAGTTTATTGGTTAGACTAATTAGATATTTCTTGAATTTTAGTGTTTATGTTAGCTTTAGTATCTTTTTTTTCTGCTGGGTATAGCCCTTTATTTATTTTCTTTTATGCAACATGGAAGATTTAAATTAAGATTATCGAGTTATTTTAATAAATGAGTCTCGGGAATATTTATTATTATTTTTACATTGAATTCCATTAAATTTAATAATTTTTAAATTAGATATTTTAATATTTTTAAATTAATTTAAAATAGTTTAATTAAAATATTAATTTGTGGAATTAAAGATACATTTTTATGTTTTAAAATTATTTATTTTTTTTAATTTATTTAATTTATTTAGATTAGTTTTATTAATTTTTAGAATGCTAATAATATTTTTAGGAAATATTTTTTTATATAAAAATTTAAGAATTTTTTATGAATTTAGGTTTCAAATTTTTAATTCTATAGACTTAGTAATAATTTTTTTATTTGATTGAATGTCAAGAATTTTCATTGGGGTTGTTTTTTTTAATTTCTAGAATAGTTGTATTTTATAGAAAAAGTTATATAGCAGTTGATTTTAATAAATTACGATTCTTGTTGTTAGTTATGCTATTTATTATATCAATAATATTTAATAATTATTAGTCCAAATATATTAAGAATTTTGTTAGGTTGGGATGGATTAGGCTTAGTTTCTTATTGTTTAGTAATTTATTACCAAAATGTTAAATCTTATAAATGCTGGTATATTAACTATTTTATCTAATCGTATCGGTGACATTGCAATTTTATTTAGAATTGTTTGAATATTAAATTATGGGAGATGAAACTTTATTTTTTATTTATATTACATAAAATATGATTGATCAATAAAATTAATTGGAAGAATAATTTTATTAGCAGGAGCTACTAAAAGAGCTCAAATTCCTTTTTCTTCATGACTTCCTGCAGCTATAGCAGCCCCTACTCCTGTGTCTGCTTTAGTTCATTCTTCTACCTTAGTAACTGCTGGGGTTTATTTAATTATTCGATTTAGAAGATTAATAGAAAATCTAAATTATTTACATTTTTAATATTTTTGGGTATAATAACTATATT
Source organism: Micrasema minimum (assembly GCA_022494985.1). Lineage (NCBI taxonomy): Eukaryota > Metazoa > Arthropoda > Insecta > Trichoptera > Brachycentridae > Micrasema > Micrasema minimum. Next base: position 157,175 of record JAGVSP010000001.1, on the reverse strand, counting down.
TATGTCAGGTATTGGGGCAAATTTTGAATATGATTTAAAAAAAATTATTGCTTTATCTACTCTTAGTCAATTAGGATTAATAATAATAATTTTAGGGGCTGGTTTTAGGGTTTTTAGCATTTTTTCATTTATTAATTCATGCTTTTTTTAAAAGTTTGTTATTTTTATGTGCAGGGGTTATAATTCACAGATTTAAAGATAATCAGGACATTCGTTTTATAATGGGAGGAGTAAAATTTATACCTTTTATTGGGAGTTTTTTTATTATTTCTAATATGGCGTTATGTGGAGTTCCTTTTTTAGCTGGATTTTATTCTAAAGATTTAATTTTAGAATCAATATTTTGTTTAAATTTAAATTTAATTAGGTTAGGACTAGCTTATTTTTCCACAGGTCTTACTGTTAGGTACACAATTCGTTTAATATATTTGAAGTTTATTTTCTGAATTTAACTTTTCTGCTTTAATAAATTTTCATTTTGAAGAAAAAACTATAACTAAAAGAATATTTTATTTTATTTTTATTAAGGATCCTGGGGGGATCGATATTTCTGTGATTAATTTTACCAGCAATTAAATTTATTTATCTTCCTATAAAGATTAAAACTATTAGTTTTATTTGTAATTGGGAGGGGGAATTATTATTGGTAGTTTATTAAGGTATAGATATATATTAAAAAATTTTTATCTATGATTTAAAATTAAAAGATTTTTAGGAAGAATATGATTTATAATTTTTATAAGAACTAATGGAATTAATTATTTTATTTTTAAATTGAGGAATTTTATTTAAAAAAATTATAGATTTTGGTTGATTTGAAAATTTAATTTTTTTAAATTTTAAATTTAAATTTTAATAAATCTATAAATTTAATGCATAAATTTCATATTAATTATGTTAAAGTTTACATTATAATTTTTATTATATGAATTTTTTTTATTATTTCTTTACTTATAATTATTTAAATTTAAATAACTTATAAAGAGTGTAGTATTGAAGATACTAAAGTGATTTTTTAAATCTTTAAATATATATATATATATATATATATATATATATATATATATATATATATATATATATTATAATAAAAAATAAATTTTTAATTTATCTTGAAAAAATAATGTTTTTTTAAACTATATAAATTACAGAAATATTAATGTTTAGTACACTATATGTTAAATTAGAAGTTTAACGTTTATTATTTCTTTAATTAGATTATTAATCATTTTTTTCATTAACAATGAAATACCTCTTTTTGGTTTTTAATTAATTAAATAGAGAGTAGTTATTATACTCAATTATTAAGTCGAAGTTAATTGCTTTTTAGCTTTCTATTTTAAGGTAAGTCTAGGACTTTTTTTGAATGCAAATCAAATATTTTAAATAAAAATATAACCCTAAAATTAATTATTTCAATTTAATATATTTAAATTTCATTCATAATATAAACCCTGAAGTCAAAATTATAATAAAAAAAAGTAGAAATAGAAATTCAATTAATTATGTTAGCGATATTGTTTAAAATAATTATGGGTATAATTAGACAAATTTCTACATCAAAAATTAAAAAAATAATAGTAATTATAAAAAAATGTATTGAAAAAGGTAGTCGGGCTAAAGATTTAGGGTCAAATCCGCATTCAAAGGGAGATAATTTTTCAGAATCATTTTCACTTTTTTTTGATAAAATTACTGAAATTGAAATTATTAATAGAGTTACAAAAAAAAACTAAAATAATAATTATTATAATTATATATATATTTTATATTAAAAATTAATCATTTTGATTGGAAATCAAATATACTGTATATATATTATATAAATATTAAGATCTTCATCAATACATAACTACATAAAGAAATAATCATACTACATCAACAAAATGTCAGTATCAAGCTGCAGCTTCTAAACCAAAATGATGATTTGCAGAAAAATGATTATTTATGTGTCGAATTAGGGCATACTAATAAGAAAGTAGTACCTACTATTACATGAAATCCGTGGAATCCAGTTGCTATAAAAAAAATGATGTTCCATAAATTCTATCTCTGATAGTAAATGGGGCTTCTATGTATTCGTATGCTTGAAGTATTGTAAAATAAAGTCCGAGTAAGACAGTCATTAACAATCTTATTTGGGATTGGGAAAAATTATTTTCTAAAATTGAGTGATGGGCTCAAGTTACTGTAATTCCTGATGTTAATAAAATATAATAGTATTTAAAAGGGGAATTTGAAATGGATTAAAAGGTTCAATTGATAAAGGGGGTCAAGTTCTTCCTAAATTAATCCTTGGATTTAAGTTCCTATGAAAAAAAGCTCAAAAAAAGGCAATAAAAAAAAAAATTTCAGATACAATGAATAAAATTATTCCTCATCGTAGTCCTAAAGTCACTTTCAGAGTATGAGAACCTTGATATGTTCCTTCTCGTGAGATATCACGTCATCATTGATATATAGTTATTAAAGTAATTAAAAGTCCTAGTACAGTTAAAGTTAAGTTAAAGTCATAAAATCAGAATAGTAACCCACATAATAAAGTTATGGTACTTAAAGCTCCAGTTAAGGGTCAAGGTCTTTGAGTAACTAAATGAAAGGGATGATTTTGGTGATTTGTCATTAAATTACTTCTTTAGAATATAAAGTTCTTAAAATAGTAAATACATAAGCTTGAATGAAAGATACTGCTATTTCTAGTATTAATAAAAGAATTATTGTAATAATTAATAAATTAGAAAATTATTATTGATACAGATAAATTTATTGATCTTAATAAAGTGATTAATAAGTGTCCTGCAATTATATTTGCTATTAATCGGACAGCTAGAGTTATTGGACGAATAATGTTTCTAATCGTTTCAATTAAAACTATAAAAGATATAAGAAGAGAGGGGGGTCCTTGAGGAACTAAATGAGTAAATATATGTTGGGTGTTATTTAATCACCCAAAAATTTATAAATGAGAGTCACATAGGTAAAGCAATAGAAAGATTTATATATTATGTGACTTGTTCTAGTGAAAATATAAGGATAAAAGTCCTAAAAAGTTATTACATAGAATAAAAAAAAATAAAGAAGAAAAAATAAATGTTTGTTCCATATGAATAATTATGTCTAATCAAAACTTTAAATTCTTTATGTAAAGTATTTAAAATTGAATTTAAGATTATATTAAAGCGGTTAGGTATTAATCAATAATTAAAAGGAATAATTATTAGTCCAATAAATGTTCTAGTTCAATTTAAAGATATGGAGAAAATTTTAGTAGAGGGGTCAAAAATTGAGAATAGATTTGTTATCATAATTTAATTTATTAGTTTTTATTTTCAATAGCAGGGATAAAATTATAAAAGAAATAATTATAAATAATAAGTATGTTAAATTAAAAAATATAAAAAAGAAAATTCAATTTAAAGGTATTATTTGAGGAATAAAAGAATATTAATTTTTTTAATAATTTAAATATGACATATTATTATGTTATATTTTAAACTAATTCTTTTTCACTAAAAGTAATTGTTTTGAAGTTTAAACTATTAAAGATTTAAAAAGATCTTTACTTAAATTAGTTATTTAGTGAATTAAAATTTTTAATTCAATTAATAAAAGAACGAGGAGAAATAGATTCAATTATAATAGGTATATAACCTATGATTTGTTCCACAAATTTCAGAACATTGACCAAAAAATGTTCCCGGTCGGTTAATAAAGAAGTTAACTTGATTTAGTCGGCCAGGAGTTGCATCAGCTTTTACTCTTAAAGAAGGGATAGTTCAAGAATGAATAACATCTGCAGCAGTAATTAGTATTCGAATTTGTGTTTTTATAGGAACTACTATTTGGTTATCAACTTCTAATAAGCGAAATAAATTTATTTGATTAGAATCTTTAGGAATATAAATGAATCAAAAGAAATTTTTTTAAAATCTGAGTATATTCATAAGACCAATATCATTGATGTCCTATAGTTTTGATAGTTAAAGTGTGGTTTATTGTTTTTCATCTAGTAAATATAATAGTTTTAAAAAAGGAATGTGTTGCAATAAAAATTAAAATAATTCTAGGTAAAAGAGTTCAAATTAATTCAATTGATTGTTCTTCTATTAAAATAACGATTAGTTAATTTATTTGAAAATAAATTAACTATAAAGTATGAAATTATTGTAATAATTAAAAATTAAAATAATTATAATATAAAGTCATGAAAAAAAAAATTATTTGTTCCATTAAAGGAGAAGATCTATTTTGGAAATTTAATTGAGATCAAGTAGAAATTTCTAATTTCTAAAAAAAGTTAAACTTTATAAATGGATTTTAAGACCAATGCATTTATTCTGCCATATTAGAAATATGAAATTATGGGTATTTCATTGAATGAATGTTCGGAAGGAGGATTATTTTGTAATCAATCAATATTAGTTCTTATTTGATTATTATAAATAATTGTTCGTTGATTAATTATTCTTTCTCATATAATGATTAATAAATATATTATACTTAGAGTGGATAAGATAGACCCCAAAGAAGATAAAATATTTCATGATAAATATCTATCAGGATAATCTGAATATCGTCGAGGTATCCCGGCAAGTCCTAAGAAATGTTGGGGGAAAAAAGTTAAATTTACTCCTAAAAATATAGAAAAAAATTTGAATTTTTAATCAATTAGGATTTATTATTAGTCCAGTAAATAAAGGGTATCAATGAATGAATCCCCCAATAATTGCAAAAATAGCTCCTATAGATAAAACATAATGGAAGTGGGCAACAACATAATATGTATCATGGAGTATAATATCAATTGAAGAATTAGCTAAAATAATAATTCCTGTTAATCCTCCTATTGTAAATAGAAAAATAAATCCTAATCTTCAAATTAATCTTGGATTATAATTAATTTTATTACCATGAATTGTAGCTAATCAACTGAAAATTTTAATTCCAGTAGGAATAGCAATAATTATAGTAGCTGATGTAAAATAAGCACGAGTATCAACGTCTATACCTACTGTAAATATATGATGTGCTCATACAATAAAACCCAAAAGTCCAATAGTTATTATAGCATAAATTATTCCTAAAAATCCCAAATGATTCTTTTTTTCCTCTTTCCTGAGCAATAATTTGGGAAACAATACCGAATCCTGGTAAAATTAAAATATAAACTTCAGGATGGCCAAAAAATCAAAATAAATGTTGGTATAAAATGGGGTCTCCTCCCCCAGCAGGGTCAAAAAATGATGTATTTAAATTTCGATCAGTTAAAAGTATGGTGATAGCTCCCGCTAAAAACAGGTAAAGATAGTAATTAATAATAAAACTGCAGTAATAACAACAGATCATACAAATAAAGGTATTCGATCTAAAGTAATTAGGTTAGAACGTATATTAATAGTAGTAGAAATAAAAATTAATAGCCCCTAAGATTGAAGAAATCCCAGCTAAATGTAAAGAAAAAATAGAGAAATCTACTGATCTACCTGAATGAGCTAAATTTCTTGATAGGGGTGGGTAAACCGTTCATCCTGTTCCAGTGCCTCTTTCTACAATTGATCTAATAAGAAGAAAATTTAAAGAAGGGGGTAAAAGTCAAAATCTTATGTTATTTATTCGAGGAAAGGCTATATCTGGAGCTCCAATTATAAGAGGGACAAGTCAGTTACCAAATCCTCCAATTATAATAGGTATAACTATAAAAAAAATTATAATAAAAGCGTGAGCTGTTACTAATACGTTATAAATTTGATCATTTAAAAATTAAAGAATTAGTAGATCTTAAATTCAGTTCGAATGATTATTCTTAAAGAAGTTCCTACTATTCCAGATCAAATTCCAAATATAAAATAAATTGTTCCAATATCTTTATGGTTAGTTGAAAATATTCATTGTCGCAGTAAAATGGCTGAAATTTAAGCGATAAATTGTAAATTTATTTATAAGATTTAATCTTTTTTACTAAGTTTTTATAGTCAATTTCATGATTTTAAATTGCAAATTTAAAGTAGTAAAACTTTTACTAAAACTTAATTAAATTTTAATTATTTATAATTTTGAAGATTATTAGTTTGATTAACTTAAAGTTTTAAAATTATATAAATAAATGTAATAAAAATTAAATTGAAAATCGATAACGAATTTATATAAAAATTAAAATAAAAGATTTTTCTGTTTTCACAGAAAAAAATTTAATTTCATTAAATTTAATTATCATGAAAGAATAAGTTATACGAATATAAAAAAATAAATTAATTAATGAGGTTATAATTAAAATTCCACTAATCATATATATATATTTGATTAATTAAAAAATTAATGATTATTCATTTTGATAAAAACCCTAAAAATGGAGGTAAACCTCCTAATCTTAATAAATTTAATAAAATAAAATAATTTATTAAATTTTTATTTTATTTAAAAAAATTTGATTTAAGTTAAAAATTTTTATTTTATAAAAAGTGATTATTAAAATAAAATTAATAAATGAATAAATAGAAAAATAAACTAATCATAAATTTAAATTTATTATTAAGGAAATTAATATTCAACTAATGTGATTAATAGAGGAATAAGACATTAATATAATTAATGATGTTTGATTTAACCCTATGATTCTGCCAATTAAAGCTCTTATGACACAAAAAAAAATAATAATATTCTGTAAAAATCTATAATATAGAATAATTATGGGGATAATTTTTGTCAAGTTCTTAAAATTAAACAATTAATTCACGTTAGACCCTTTATAGTTTTAGGAAATCAAAAATGGAATGGAGCTGCTCCTATTTTTATTAATAATCTAAAATTTAAAAATTAAAAGAATTATTAAATTAAAATAATTTAAGTTGTTGAATCATTTTCTTAAAAAAGTGAGTGAAATAGATGAGAAAAGAAAATTGACAGAGCTAATAGATTGAATTAAAAATATATTTTATTATTCTTTGAGAAGATAAATTATTGAATTTATTTACTATTAAAGGAATGAAAGAAATTAAATTAACTTCTATTCCTATTCATATATTTATAAATGAATTTGATGATAAAGTAAATATAGTTCTTATAATTATTATAAATAAAAATAAAAATCTTTGTTATATTAAAATTGTTAAATATTTTAAAAAAAAAGATTTACTTTTATAAATGAGGTATGAACTCATTAGCTTGATTTAGCTTATTTTTTATATTTTGATGTATGAAGCATTTAAATTTTTGAAATTTAACGTTATAGTTTAATTCTATAAAATATAATAAAAGGGTAAATATAAATTACTTAATTTATTCTATCAAAATAATCCTTTAATCAGGCACTTTATTTTATAATTAATTTATAAAAATTAGAATGGTAAAAAAATCTATATATACAAATATAATTTTACAAATTTTTTTAATTAATTTATAAAAATTAGAATGATAAAAAAATCTATATATATACAAATATAATTTTACAAATTTTATAATTAATTTATAAAAATTAGAATGGTAAAAAAAATCTATATATACAAATATAATTTTACAAATTTTATAATTAATTTATAAAAATTAGAATGGTAAAAAAAATCTATATATACAAAAATAATTTTTAAATTTTATAATTAATTTATAAAAATTAGAATGGTAAAAAAATCTATATATACAAATATAATTTTACAAATTTTATAATTAATTTATAAAAATTTAGAATGGGTAAAAAAAAAATCTATATATACAAATATAATTTTACAAATTTTATAATTAATTTATAAAAATTAGAATGGTAAAAAAATCTATATATACAAATATAATTTTTTTACAAATTTTATAATTAATTTATAAAATTAGAATGGTAAAAAAATCTTTATATATACAAATATAATTTTACAAAATTTTATAATTAATTTATAAAAATTAGAATGGTAAAAAAATCTATATATACAAATATAATTTTACAAATTTTAATTTATATATTATTCATTTATACAAATTAATTAAAAAAAATAATAAATAAAATTTTAAAATTTTAATTTTATATATTATTCATTTATATAAATTAATTAAAAAAAATAAATAAATTAAAATTTTAATTTATATATTATTCATTTATATAAATTAATTAAAAAAAATAAATAAATTAAAATTTTAATTTATATATTATTCATTTATACAAATTAATTAAAGAAAATAAATAAATTAAAATTTTAATTTATATATTATTCATTTATATAAATTAATTAAAAAAAATAAATAAATTAAAATTTTTTAATTTATATATTATTCATTTATACAAATTAATTAAAAAAAATAAATAAATTAAAATTTTAATTTATATATTATTCATTTATTTAATTAAAAAAAATAATTTAATTTTAAATTAAAAAAATAAATTAAAAAAAATTTTAAATTTAAATATTTATATTCATTTATATAAATTAATTAAAAAAAATAAATAAATTAAAATTTTAATTTATATATTATTCATTTATACAAATTAATTAAAGAAAAATAAATAAATTAAAATTTTAATTTATATATTATTCATTTATATAAATTAATTAAAGAAAATAAATAAATTAAAATTTTAATTTTATATATTATTCATTTATATAAATTAATTAAAAAAAATAAATAAATTAAAATTTTAATTTATATATTATTCATTTATATAAATTAATTAAAAAAAATAAATAAATTAAAATTTTAATTTATATATTATTCATTTATATAAATTAATTAAAAAAAATAAATAAATTAAAATTTTAATTTATATATTATTCATTTATACAAATTAATTAAAGAAAATAAATAAATTAAAATTTTAATTTTATATATTATTCATTTATATAAATTTAAATTAATAAAAAAAATAAATAAATTAAAATTTTAATTTATATATTATTCATTTATATAAATTAATTAAAAAAAAATAAATAAATAAAAATTTAATTTATATATTATTCATTTATATAAATTAATTAAAAAAAATAAATAAATTAAAATTTTAATTTATATATTATTCATTTATATACAAATTAATTAAAGAAAATAAATAAATTAAAATTTTTATTTATATATTATTCATTTATATAAATTAATTAAAGAAAATAAATAAATTAAAATTTTAATTTATATATTATTCATTTATATAAATTAATTAAAAAAAATAAATAAATTAAAATTTTAAATTTATATATTATTCATTTTATAAAAAATTAATTAAGAAAAATAAATAAATTAAAATTTTAATTTATATATTATTCATTTATATAAATTAATTAAAAAAAATAAAATAAATTAAAATATTTTATTTATATATTATTCATTTATATAAAATTAATTAAAAAAAATAAATAAATTAAAATTTTAATTTATATATTATTCATTTATACAAATTAAATTAAAGAAAATAAATAAAATTAAAATTTTAATTTATATATTATTCATTTATATAAATTAATTAAAGAAAATAAATAAATTAAAATTTTAATTTATTTATGAATATTAATATTAATATTAAAAATTGATTTATATTTATTATAAAAAACTATTTATATTGTTGAAATTTAAAGTTAATTTTAACTTTAATATTTATTATATGTATATATATATATATAATAAATTTTTTATTGATAAATAAAAATTTTTAAAAATTTTAATTTGATTTAAAATATATAATTTTAAAAATTAAGAAAATTTAGATTTAGTAATATTTTAAAAATAATTAATAAATATTTTTGTGCCAGCAATTGCGGTTATACTAAAAATTAATTAAATATTTTATAAAAAATTAAATATTTAATTTAAAATTTTAAATTAAAATTATTAGGTAAAATTTTTAATTTTTTAAAAAATTTTATTATTTAATAATTATATGAAGTTTAAAAAACATTTAATAAACTAGAATTAGATACTCTATTATTAAAGTTAAATTAATAAATATAAGGTATTAAAAGTTATATTCTTTAAACTTAAAAAATATGGCAGTATTTTAATTAAATTAGAGGAATCTGTTTATTGATTGATATTCCACAATTAATTTACTTAATTTTATAAGTTTATATATCGTTGTTATAAAAATTTATTTAAGAATTTAAAATTTTTAAATTTTATATACAAAAATTATATCAAATCAAGATGTAACTATAATTAAGAATTTAATGGATTATTTATAAATAAATTTATTGAATAATTTTTTGAAAATTAAAAATTTAAAATGAGATTTGAAAGTAATTTAATTTATTTAAATTAAATGATTAAATTTTAAAATATGTACATATTGCCCGTCACTTTCATTTAAATTGAAATAAGTCGTAACATAGTAGAAATACTGGAAAGTGTTTTCTAGAAAGAACAAATTAAACTTTTAAGTAAAGTAATTCATTTACATTGAAAATTTAATGTGCAATTCATTTTAATTTGAAATTTTAAAATTAATTTAAAGATTTAAGAAATTTATTTTATTAATTAAATTAATAAATTAAATAAATATTTTTGTAAATTTTAGTATTTTTTTTGAAATAATTAAATAATTTATATAAAAAATTAGTATAGAAATAGAATTTTGAAAAATAAGAAAATTTTTTTATTTTAAAGTAAATTTAATTTATTGTATCTTGTGTATCAGAGATTATTAAATAAAAATTATTTAAATTAATTTTTTCGAAACTAAAAAGAGTTAATTAGTAAAATTATATTATTTATTGTAATATAAATATTAAAAATAATTTTTTTGAAATGAAATGTTAAACGATTTTAGTTATATCTAATTATTAAAGAAAAAAATTTAATTTTATTATTTAATAAAATAAATATTTTTTTTTTTTATAAATATTTAATTTAAATAGTTATATTATTGGGATTAGCTAGTAAATAAATTATTAAATTTTTATTAAATAAAAAATAAATTTATAAAAATAAAATTATTTAATAATTATATTTTTTTTTATAAAAAAAATTTATTATAATATAAAAATTTAAGTTATTATAAAATTAATAAAAATTTATTTAATTATTTTTTAAAATTATGTAAAAAAAGAAATAATGATAATATTAGTATATAAATAAAAATAATAAAATTAAAAATTTTATTAAAATATTAAAATTAAGAATTCGGCAAAAATTTATATTCGCTTGTTTAACAAAAACATGTCTTTTAGAATAAATAATTTAAAGTCTAATCTGCCCCCTGAAATTTATTTTAAAGGGCTGCGGTATTTTGACCGTACAAAGGTAGCATAATAATTAGATTTTTAATTGAAATCTTGAATGAATGATTGGACGAGATATAATCTGTTTTATATTAATTAATAGAATTTAATTTTTTAGTTAAAAAGCTAAAATTTATTTAAAAGACGAGAAGACCCTATAAATTTTTATAATAATATTTTTAGAAATTTTTTTTAAAATTTAAAAATTAAATAAGTATAATTATTTTGTTGGGGCGATAAAAAAATTTAATTAACTTTTTTATAAAATTAATTTAAATTAAAATTTTTTATTTAAAAAGATTTATTAATAATAATTTTTAGACTAAAATACTTTAGGGATAACAGCGTAATTTAAATTTTAAGTTCTTATTAAAATTAAAGTTTGCGACCTCGATGTTGGATTAAAATTTAATTTAAATGCAAAAGTTTAAATCTTAAGTCTGTTCGACTTTTAAAAATTTACATGATCTGAGTTCAAACCGGTGTGAGCCAGGTTGGTTTCTATCTTTAAATAAAAATTTATATTTTAGTACGAAAGGAATATTTATTTAAATTTATATTTTAATTTAATTGATTAAATTTAAATTAAAATTATTTTGACAGAAAAATGTGTTAAATTTAGAATTTAATTATATGTTTATATAACATAGATAATAATTAATAATTATGAGATTTATATATTTTTAATTATTTATATTTTTTTTAATGATTGTTTTTATTAGTTAGAGTTGCGTTTTTTTACTTTATTAGAACGAAAGGTACTGGGGTATATTCAAGTTCGTAAAGGACCTTTAAAAGTTGGATTTTTAGGAATTATTCAACCTTTTTAGTGATGCTATTAAATTATTTACTAAAGAATTTGTATTTCCGTATAATTCAAATTATTATTTATTTTTTTTGCTCTCGATATTAAGTATATTAATTAGATTATGATTATGAGTGATAATTCCTTATTATATTTTTTTTTTAAGATTTAATTTAGGTTTTTTATTTATTCTAAGATGTTTAAAGAGTAAGAGTTTATTTTGTAGTAATTTCTGGTTGGGCTTCTAATTCTAATTATGCTAAACTAGGTAGTTTACGAGGATTAGCTCAAACTATTTCTTACGAGGTTAGGTTAGCTTTAATTTTTTTATCTCCTATATTATTAATGGGGGGTTATAATTTAATAAATTTAATATTTTATCAAGAAAATATTTGATTTTTATTTTTAATAATTCCTTTAATATTAAGAATATTTTCTTCTATACTAGCAGAATTAAATCGAGCTCCTTTTGATTTTATAGAAGGTGAAAGAGAATTAGTTTCTGGGTTTAATGTAGAATATAGAAGAGGAGGATTTGCTTTAATTTTTCTTGCCGAATATTTAAGAATTTTATTTTATAAGAATATTATTTAGATTAGTTTTTTTAGGAGGAGAATGTTTATCATTTATTTTTTTTTTTAAAATTAATAATTTTAGGTTTTATATATTTATTTGAGTTCGCGGGTCTCTTCCTCGTTATCGTTATGATAAATTAATAAATTTAGCTTGAAAATCTTATTTACCTATTTCTTTTAAATTATTTATTTTTTTTTTTTTTTATATAATAATTATTTTTATGTAATTTTTTTTAGTAAAATTAATAAAATAATTTATTTTTATCTTAAGTTTTCAAAACAAATGCTTTGTGGTTAAGCTAATTAATTTAAATTAATTGATCTCAAATTTTGGGGATTAAAGGATTTAAAATAAAATATATAAAAATATAAAATTGTTAACACTTGTCTTAATGTTATATATGGATCTTCTATTGGGCATCTTCCTAATCAGGTTAAAATTAGAAAAATAAAAATAAATATTCAAAATATAATTTTATTTAAAGTATAAAATTGAATACCTTTATATATTTTTTAAAAAAGTGAAAGGTATATTAAATAAAATTAAAATTGATATTAATAAAGCAATTACTCCCCCTAAATTTATTAGGAATAGATCGTAAAATTGCGTATGCAAATAAAAAATATCATTCTGGTTGAATGTGAATTGGAGTTACTAAAGGATTAGCCGGGATGAAATTATCGGGGTCTCCTAGGATAAAGGGTCTTTTTAGGCATAAAATTAAAATAATTAAGAAAAAAATAAAAAACCCTATTAAATCTTTAAAAGTGAAATAAGGATGAAAAGGAATTTTGTCAATATTATTGTTAATTCTTAAAGGGTTTCTTGAACCAGTTTGATGAAGGAATATTAAATGAATCATTGTTATTATTAAAATGATAAAGGGTATAATAAAATGAAATATGAAAAATCGATTTAGTGTAGCATTGTTTACTGAAAATCCCCCTCAAATTCACTGGACTAAATCAGTACCTAAATAAGGAAATGCTGACAATAAATTAGTAATTACTGTTGCTCCCCCAGAAAGATATTTGTCCTCATGGTAGGACATACCCTATAAATGCTGTTATTATGCACAATAAAAAAATAATAATTCCTACTATTCATGTAAATTTAAATATAAATGATTCGTAATAAATTCCTCGTCCGATGTGTAAATATAAACAAATAAAAAAAAAATGAGCTCCATTAGTGTGAATAATTCGAATTAATCACCCTTCATTTACATTTCGATAAATATGATTTAACCTAGAGAAAGCTATTTCTACGTTAGGAATGTAGTTTATTGTTAAAAATAAGCCTGTAATAATTTGTATATAATTAAACAAACTCCTAAAATTGATCCCATATTTCATATAAAAGAAATATTAGATGGAGTTGGTAAATTTACTAAAGAGTTAGTTATAATTTTTAAAATAGGGTGAGTTTTTGAAATTGAAGAAAATTTTGAATTTTTCATTATAGTTTAATACGTATAGGATTATGTTTTAAATTAGTGATTTTAATAGTAATGATTAATACTATTAATAAAATATATATATTATTATTAAATGGTTAAATATATTTCATTTCATTATAAAAGTTTGATAAAAATAAATTATTTTCTAAATTTAAAAAAAAAAAAAAAATTTATTAATTTTGTTATTTCTATATTAATGAAATTATTATTTAAAGGAATAAAATAAGTAATTAAAGTAAAAATTAGGATTATTGATAAATATTTTTTATCAAAATTTAAGATTTTATAGAAGTTAATCTAGAAATGTAAATAAATAAAACTAGTAATCCTCCAATAAATGTTAAAAATATAATATATGATATTCAAAAAGTTTGACTAATTATTCCAATTATTGTTGTAATTTAAGGAAGTTTGAATTACTAAATTAATAGTAATTAATAAAGGATGGGATATTTTTAAAAATTTTTATATTAATTAATGTAAATAGAATTATTAAAATAGGTATAATTTTGATATTCAGGAAATAGTTTAAAGAAAATAATAATTTTGGAGATTATAGAAAAATAAAATAATTTTTTCCTGAAGTTTTAAAAGATTATTCTTATCTTTGAATTACATTACAAAATCAATGTTTTTTTTAAACTAATAAAACTAATGAAAATTTTATTAATAAGTTACTTTTTATTTATTAATTATTTAATAAGAAATTTTTTATTTTCTTTAAATCGTAAACATTTATTAGTAGTTTTATTAAGATTAGAATTAATTATATTAATTATATTTTTATACATTTATAGGTATATATTATTGATTGAAAGATTTTATTTTATAGTACTATTTTTAATTTTGACTGTTTGTGAGGAGTTTTAGGGCTATCTATTTTAATTTATATGATTCGTATGTGTGGAAACGATTATATTCAAATTTTTAGAATTTTATAATGATAAAATTTATTTATTTTTTTAAGATTTATAATTTTTATTTTTTTTAAAAAAAAAAATTTTTGATTAATTCAAATATTTTTTTTTATTATAATTTTATTATTTATAATATTTTCTTTAAATTTATTAAATTTTACTAATTTAAGATATTATTTTGGGTGTGATTTAATTTCTTATTTCTTAATTTTATTAAGTTTATGAATCAGAAGATTAATAATCTTGTCTAGATTAAAAATTTTGTCGGAAAAATAATTTTAAAAATTTATTTTTATTTTAAATGTAATATTTTTATTATTAATATTATATTGTACTTTTAGAGTAATAAATTTATTTATGTTTTATTTATTTTGCAATTAATAAAATTTTTTATTTCGATTAATTTAATTATAATGTTTTTATTTAAAATTTAAAAAATTTAGTAACTTTAAATAATTTGAAAAAAAGTTTAATTAATATTTATCTCTGATTAAAGGCGATATTTATAATATAATTGATATAATTATTTAACTAATTAGGGTAACATTATTGTGATTAAAGCTTTTTTATAGAATTATATAAATTAATTAAATCAATTAAATAAAAATATAAAAAATAAAATTTATTTAAAGTAGAATGAATTATAGAAAAATTACTTTTTATTTTTTGATTTAATAAACTGCATTTTACACAAAAGAAGTTAACCAAAATGGAAAATAAAAACATTAATTGTTTTTTAACAAAAAAAATAATTATTAATTCGTGAAAAAAACTTTCATTGAATTATTTGTATTTTTATTTAACATTATATTTTTTGTTTTCTTGATTTTAATTTTTATTTTATTAATGATTTAAATATAACAATAAAATTATTGCAATTTTAAAACACACACCATTTTCAAAATTATTTGTTTTATTTCTCATTTAAAAAACAAATTAATTTAACATAATTATTTTTTTAAAACTACCACAAAACCAAAACATTTCACATTGTTATTTAATTAATTTTTTTTCTTCAAGATATTACAGGGTAAATTTTTGGACTTCACCCATAATAAATATTTTTTTTTCGGAAAATTTATATTTTTTCTATTTTATAAATGCCTAAATTTTGATTGTATTTCTTATTGTATAAATAACATTAATTTCACATTTTATCTAATTATGATATTTTATCGTATTTAACACCCATAAAACATGTATTTATTGTTTTTATATACATTAATCCACGCATACAACTTTTAAGATCTTATACTATAGATTCAAAACAACTTAAAAACAATTTTATATAATTCTTTTTGACAAATATGGTCTATCAATGTAAATTTTTTTAGTATTTATTCTTTACAAATGATTTAATTTATTCTAATTTTTTCATTTTTTTTAGTTATATATTTTTTCCTGACTTTACATTTATTTCTATTTTTTAATTTGCTTTTAGCCTTGTGCGATTAATGCTGGACCCAATTGTTGGTTTTTACCAATAAAATATTAGTTTAGTTATAGTCCGTTATTAATTATTATAATTGCTATTTTTTTATTTTAAATTACTTTTAACCCACATTCACAATGTATAGTTTTTACCATTAAATTGGTAAAAATATTATTTTCTAGGGTTTTAATACCACCCCATTTTTATTTAAATTTTTATTTTTCTGACACCTTTGTCCACTTACTGACTGTGTCGCATAGTTCATCAGATGTTTGTTTTGACCTCATTTTGTTCTAATTTATACTTACTTGTTCTCGTTTACCAATTTTTACCCCCATAATATATTTCAATTATTGATATTTCTTCATTTGAATTTATCTTCGTAGATTATTTAGCCGTTTTTTGGGGTTGAGACATAATTGATTTTAGCTTGTCAGGTTCCTTCATCTGTTCATCAAAACTTAGGAATATACGTAAATTTTTTTTATTAATTTTAACAAGCCGCTGGGCATTATTACAACACACAATTTGGCCTTCGTTTTTGTTATCACCCGATACAATTACCAAATTTGACGTGTTTTAAGTTTTATGTTTTTTGAATAAGAACCTACAGATTTTTTTCTTTTATTTACGTTTGCGAGGTTCACCCCCACACGCGTCTAATCTACTATAATATATAAACCCACCTAAAACTTATTAATCCTGACATCCATATAAAATAAAACACCCTCCTCCTAAAACGAACTATTGAATTTCTCATATAATTATAAATAAATTCTTATACTCGGCAAGAACAATTATAATAGCAAACCCCTTCACCCCAAAAATAAATGTTATCCATAATACACCCACCCCACTCAAGGTATGGCACCTTCACCTTTTATTATTACCCCCCAGGACTCTTATTTATTTTCTTTTGTTTTAGAAGAATTTATTCTAAATATGAACCAAACTATTAAAATTTCTAAAATCAAATTGATCAGACTTGAGATAAATAATATTATTATTACCCCTGACCCCCAATTTCTAGCGCCCCCCCCGTGAAAATCATTTCAAAGGCGCTAAACCTAACCTCGTAAGAAATTAAATTTTAGTAATTTAAACTGCCTACAATTCAAAATTATAATTAAAATAAACAATAAGTACCTACAAATAACTTTAACTCTTTAAAATCTTAAATAAATAAAAACTAAAATTATCTTAAAATATAAAATAATAAAACCTAAAAACCTAATAAATATTTTATAAAATAAAAATTTACTTAATATAATTTTCAAAAAATAAATATAAAAATAAAAAAAATTCTTGAAAGTTTATAAATAAATGAGCATTAAAAATATTAAAGAATAAAAAGTATCCATACTAATTCAACGTCCTTACGAATTGTTATAATATAAAATTTGTGTTATTTCTAAATATATAAAAAAAGCTTATATTTTCTAAATAAATAAACATATAAATTCATAATAAATATAATATAATATAATATGAACTATTTCTATTAAAACTAATTTGTTAATAAAAAATTAAAACTTATTATGTAAAAAAGTTTTAAATCGCTTTAATTAATATTTGGTGGTTCCCGGTTTGGTTTGATAGCATTTAAACATAAAGAACTAAACATATGTGTTTGGACTAATTATGTTAGAGATTTTCCTATTTTATATAATTAGTTGAGAAATAGTTGGCAATATTATGGGGTGTGTAAAAAAAAAAATATTAATATTGGCGTAAATAAAATTAAAATACTTAAACTTTAAATTTTTCAATATAAAAACGTACTTAATATTATTAAATAAATTAATTAATTACAATTATTGTAAAAATTATAAATCTGTCTCGTAATTGAGTAACGATTCGATTATCACTGATATCTATTTAGCATTGATGTATTTTAATTTTGTTGGCAATTTTATTTTACTCAAAGTATGTCAAACTTATTATTTTTTATAATTTATTTAACTATACGCGTTTTTATTGGAGTTTTCTTTATGGATGTAAATAGTTTGACTAATAAAATGATATTCGCGAATACCCATTTTTCAAAATTGAAAACTTTTTACTTAAAAATTTTTAGGGGGGGGCGGGGGGGATTAAATAAATTATGTTTACATATAATATAATTGTGTATTAAATTATGTATGAATTCCACTGGGGTGAAAACATTTCATTGAGTTTCTGCAAAACCTGTTTTTTATTTTTTTTATAGTTTCAGCTTGTAGCGTCATGAATAATTAAATCTAGGTATACGAACTCCTAAAAGCGTAAAAAAAATGTGCTGTACTTTTTTAATCAACTTTGACTGAATTATCTGCAAAAAACCCGTGTGTACAAAATTAATTAATTAATAGTGTCTAGTATCGGCTATTTAGAAATAACAAAAATTCTTTTGTTTTCTTGTAATATTAATTATTTTATAATGCTATTAAAGTACCTTTATTAAATAACAATCTTATAATATAAATGTTATTTTAATTAAAAAATAAAAGGTGGTTATTTAATTTATATAGTACCTCTGCATAGTGCTATATTATCACGTTAAACATTAAATATACCTGTTAATGCGGGGTATTTTCAGTTATTTAAAAGATTACTTGGCTTTTTTAAAAATCAAAGTAATAATTCAATTCTATTATTTCAGTCCAGTAATAATGTTTACGTGTAAATTATATTAATACTTACTCCATTGATATTTATATTTTGTTAAATAATACATAAAATCAATGTAAATAATTAATTTTATTATTTACATACATAATTGTAAACTTTCATTCTGGGTTTTATAGTGCTATTAAATGTGAGTAGCTAAATTTATAACATTTTAATTAGGTCTTGGTCAAAAGAGTAATATGACATTTTCTTAGCAGTTTATTTTTTATTTGTTTTTTTATATTATATTCTTAAAGGTCTATACCTCTGGCGGGTTTATTGCTATAAAAGCACTTTTTATGGGGTTTGGACTAAATAGTTCGTGTGATAGGTTATATTTTTGTGCTTTTACGAAATTGTCTGGTGGTTTTCACTGAAAATATGAGAAATTTTCTTGTGTTTGTTTAGTACGCACCTATCTCATTTTCTTAGAAGTTTTCTAAATATAATTATTAGTAAACTAAATGTTTATGTAGATATAATTATTAATTAATTGACTTAATATTCTACTTTTTACACAAAAATTACTTCTCTATCTATTTATGATAATTAATATTTTAATTCACCATTTTATTTTTCTTTGTATACTTTGTTTTAAATTAGATTGATTATGTTTCATAAAAACATTTACTTATATTAGTTAATATTATTAATTAAAAATTTATGTTATCTAAATAAATTAATTTTTAAAATAAATGATTATTTTTAATAAATTAATAAATTTATATTTTTATTTTATTGTAAATTATGTATTTTAAATTAAATTATTTTGTGCTAAAAGGACTTCATTCATTATAAAAAATTAAATAAATTTTATTTGAATTTTTCGTTGTAAATTAAATTTCAATATATGATGAATATATTTTATGGTTTTATTCTAAAATTTTATTTATTTTATTTTTATTCTCTTTTAATAATAATTTGTAGCTTTTTGTTATTGTTATTATGATTCTTCGGGTTTTTTATTTTATTTAATCATTTTATTATTATTATATTTTTTGGCTAAAAGTGTTAAATTAAATAATATAAATATATATTTTTTATATTACTTTTATATATTTAATTTCAAAATTATTAATTTTTTGTAATAAAATAAAGAATTTTATAAACCTTTTTCAAAATATTAAATTATTATATAAATTTTTAATTCTTGTATTAATATTTTTATATTTTCTTATTTAATCATTTATTTAATTAATAATATTTTTAAATAAAAACACTTTAATTGTATTTCTTTGAGTTAATTTTCCCAATTAATTTTAAAGGGAAACTAAATGGATTATTATAATAAATTAAATTATAATTAATTATGATAAATTTGAATTTTGGATTTTTACATTAATTTATATTTTCAGGAGCAAATAATTAATTATGTATATTAAATTTAGCAATAATTTCTATAATTCATAAAGGTAAGAATTATCTTAAAATTTATAATAATATATCGATCTTTAAAATTTTAAATTATTATTTAAATAATATTTTTTATACTAATTTATATAAATAATATTAACAAAAATATTATTTATATCTTAAGACAATTGCGTTGCTATTTAGTTAAAATTTTTATTACATTATCAATAGAAATTTTTAATTTAATTTTTGGTCGAGAAATAAAAAAAATTTTAAAAATTAGTAATTATATTGGGAAAATTATTTTATGTGTTAAAAATGGAAATTTAAAAATAAAATTTTGTAAATTATTAAATTTTTGTATAAAGGATTAAAGAGTTTTAGCTTAATTTCTTTATTACTTGGTTTTTGTTGAATAGGTTATATAAAATTTTACGCATTAAATAATAAATATTGTTAAAAATAATAAGTTTATTTTGGTAAAATTTGATATAAATAATTAATATCTATAAATTAAATTAGTATAAAATTTAATGGTAAAAATTTTAAAAACTTGGTTTATCAAAAAAAAAAAGAATTTTTTATTAAAAATAAATCAAATAAAATTTTAATAAATTAATTATAAAACCAAAAAACTAAAATTTTTATAAAAAAATTTTTTTTTAAATATTATATGAATATTATAAAATTAATTTAAATAAAATATATTCAAAATATAAAATTTAAATTAATAAAAAATAAAAATCAATTTATTTTAATATTTATATTTTAAATAATTTTGAATTTAAATTATAAATTTAAAATTTAGTTGAAATTTATTATAATTAATTGTAAATTTAAGATTATTATTTAAAAAATTTATCATTTGCTTTGTAATTCTTAAAATTATTAATCAATTTTTCGCCGGTAAAATGTATTTAAAATAGGATTTAAAAAGATTTGTAAAATTTAAATAAATGAAGAATAAAATGGATTTTGGGGTAGAAATTTTAAAAATACATTATGAAAATAAAAATAAAAATCCATATTATAATAATTGTAATAAATGAATACTTTAGATTATAATATAATTTTAATTTAAAATATAGTAATAAAAATAAATTACAAATTAATAAAAATTTTAATCGAGGTAACTTTTAAAAATAGCAATTTTTTAAAATAATTTGTTCGTTGTTATAATTTACTAATAATTTTAATGATGATACCTATGATTTGAAATAATATTTCTTAAATCATATGTAGAAGATATTTTAAATTAGAATAAAGATTATTAACAAATTATCGAAAAAAAATAAGAAAAAATAAAAAGCTCAAAAAAAAATCAGCAAATCTACAATGATATTAAAAAAAAATAACTTTAAATATAAAAAAACAATTTTTTTAAAAAATCATTAAATAAAGATATAAAAAAAAATTAAAAAAACAAAAAAACAAAAACTTTTAATAAAAATTTGATTTTTATAATACTAAAAATTATAAATAAAAAAATAATTAATTTATTAAATTGTAAAATATAAAATTTAAACATAGAAAAAAAATAAATTATAATATTAAAAATCAATAATTTGTTTATTATGTAATTAAAAAATATTAATATCAAATGAATATATTAGAATTTTTATTTTTTTAAATATAAATAATGTAATAAAAAATTTTTATTTAAGAATTAGTTATTCTTCAAACCTAAATAACAAAATATAAAATTTTTTTTTAACTTATAAAAGAAAAAGGAATAAAAAGAAATAAAATTTAATTTAAATATTAACAAATAATTTTTATTGGTATATGTGTCTATTAAAAATATAATAATATTTTAATTTTAATTTCATTATTTATTGCTATATATAAAATATTAAAACAGTTAATTTTTATTGTGTGTTCAAAATAAAATTAGCACATAATAATTGACTAAAAATTTAAAACTAATCGTTTTATATTTTTAAATAAATAAATAATTATAAATATTAATTATAATACATGTATTAAATAAAATCTGTACTAAAATATAAAAAAAATTAATGTTTAAAACAACAATTGCGTAAATAAATAAAATAAAAAATGAAAAAATTAAAATAATGATAAATTGATCATTTTTGTCATATAAATTAATAAAAAATATTAAATTAAATAAATTGTTGTTAAATTAAAAAATATTAAAAAATAAGAGTAAATTAATTGACAATAAACTAAATAAAAAACTGGGTTTAAGATAATTATTCATAAATAATAATTTTATTTTATGTATTATGAAACAATTATTTAATTATAATATATGATAGATTTTTAATAAAATATATATTTTAAAATAATAAATAATTACATTAACTACTTATATATAATAATAAAATATTAATATTTGATATAATAATAAATAATAATAAGAATAATTTAAATTTAATTGAAAAAATTATAAGAATTAATAAAAAAATAAAAGTGATAAACTCTTTGGGGGGGGTTAAATTAAGTTATTTCAAATAAAATTTAATTTTATATTGAATACGAAAGAAAATTTTTAATAAAATGTAATTTCAGAATATATATGTTAAAAATAATTTTAATAAATTAAAGATAATTAATTTGTGGTAAATATTAAAAAAAGAACTAATTGATAAATATATATATTTTTTTGGTCTTATAGGATGGTTTTTAATAATTAATCTAAAATTATATTTAATCTAATTTTATCTAAATTAACTTCAAAATAAAATAAACTTAACTTTTAAAAATGTTTTTAAAGTTATAGTTAATGAAAATTTTTATGGAATTTGAAATTAGTAAAAATAATTTAAATTTAAATTAAAAATTAATAAATCTTTTATAACAAACGAAAGTAGGCGATATTTTAATGCGTTAAATAATGTAAATAAAAGATAATATATTATTAAAATGAGCATAACAAAAAATCTATATATATAATTACGTTGTAGCCAAAAATCATATACTAAACAAAATAATGGTAAAAAGTCAAAATAATTTTAGGTATCTTAAAAAAAGGATACAAAATATAATTTTAATTTATTAATAATAAATGGAATTTTTAAAATTCAATATTTGAATAAAAATAAATGTCACGAGGAATTTTGTTCATTCTCCATACACTTCAATACCTACAATCGTAAACCCTAAAAAAAAGTTATAAAGAAATTACAAAGTTAATTATCAAGTTCTTAAGTTAACAACTTAATCACTAATATAAAAACTAAATATTAAATCCAAGTCAAAAATTACTTTATCAATTCTTTTGTTTTTAAAAATTATTAAAAGGGCTTGGTTTATTAAATCAATATTATTAAAAAAATCTGCTGGTCCTAATACATATTATATATTTGAAGAACGATTTTATTGAGGGTTGAATCAATAATCAGTAAATTGGAATATTTTAGTCATGATTAATTAAATATATACTAAATTTATATAACTAAAGAATTATGGTATAATATTTTAATATTTTGATAAACGGCAACAGTTTTAACGTGAATTTATTTTATTTGATTCGTAAATTAAAATAAAATTTTCTATATTGATTTTTATGGTCTTTATTCGTGGGTTTGGAAATAATAAAAATACGATCTACAAATGAGAACTAAAATATAAATTGGTGGTTATAATTTTCATCGGATTTGTTGATATAAATAATATTTTATTTTATCATAAGACACACGTTAGCTTTAGTACTAAAATGCATAAATTAATGTAAATCGAAATTGGGGATTATAATAAATTTTCAAATTATTTGTTTTAATTATTTTAGGTAATTTAAAATTTTTGAATGTTGATGGTTATATTTATAACTGATAATTGTCTTTTAGGTTGGAGTTTGTCGAATTCATTTTGAACAAACCTTGTTTTAGATTATATTAATATTGTAGAGTTAAGATTTTAAAAAAAAGATAAATGAAGAGTGGGATTTTTCTTAAATAATATGAAAATTCTAAATTTTATTAAGTATTTATTAAGAAAATATTGTTTGTTGATGAATATAAAATTAATAATTTAATGATATTAATATATTTAAAATGAATATTGTTAAATTAAATTAAATTATCGCTAATAAATTTTTGCATTTCTTAATTAAGGTATTATTTAAATTATAAAGATAAATGAACTTTTCAAAGTGTTAATATATTAGTAGTTTATATATTTCTAGATTAAGATTTACGATAAAAATTTTTAAAGTTGTAATTTAAGATTAGAATTTTTATAAAATTAAGATTTATGGAGAATTTAATTATTACATATAATATTTATAAGTATTTTATTTGTGTAACATATATCTACTTAATGTTAGGTTAAATATTGGTAATAAATTGCAATTTATATAAATGAACATGTGTTATAATTGTGGACTATGATTTATGTAGATGATTGAAACTAAATTATTAGAAATAATACGCGTTTTAATTAAATATTTTTGGATTTGATAGAATTATTGAAGTGAAATATTAATTTAAAATGTTATAAATTTTGTAGATAATATATATTTTATTATATAAAAAAATAATTTAATTATTATCCTCAAAATTAATTAAAAAATTCTAATAATGAAAATAAAAAATATTAATATTGTTTTCAAGTAATAATGATTTTTATTTATATAGAAAATAGGATATATAATAATAATACTTTTTTATATAATTAAGATTATTATTTGGATGATAATTGATCTATGGGAAATTTTAATGGTTAATTATTATTCAATTAAATATTAAATATATTTTAAACATTGATTCTTAATTGATATTTTTAATCTAAATAATATAAATATATTTTGTTTTTCACTAAAATTTTAAATATAGTATTAAATATAATTTGTAGTTTAATAAATTATTTATTATAAAAAAATCATATTTAAATCGATATTTTTAAGTAAACTTTAAGATTTTCATATTAATTTGAGTAAAAAGTAATATTATCAATTACGTAAGGGTTTATTATTCTGCATTTATGTTTTTTATAATTTTATAGATTAATTTATTATATGTTTTATTAGATTTTCTGATGTATAGTATATGAAAAATTAATTTATAATGACCAAAGTATTTGAATAATTATAAATATGATTATAATATTTTATTTTTAATGAGTTGTTTCTGTAGGTAGTTTTATTTATGTGTGTGTAAATATGGTAATAAATTTTATAGGTTAAAATTTAAATAGTTATTTTTTATTCAATTATTTACTAATTATTATATTATATATTTATTTATATTTAATATAATTGTATTATTTATTTCAGAATATTTTAAAGTAAATTATTTATTTTAATATTTATTTTTTTAAATGTCTAATATCTGAATTTATTATAAAATATTTAAAATTTAGATGGTATTAATTAAACTAATGTTTGAAACTAAATAAAATGAGAAGTATCTTTTTTTTAATTTTTTATTAATGATAGGGGAAAAAGCCAAGTTTTATAGTTTAGTTTTTTACATTTTATTAATATGATATTTTTTTATCATGGTTAATATATTTATAAAATTGAGATAAATTGTATTTTCATGCTTAGGATATCAATATTTAATATGATTAGTTTTATATTTAAAAGATGTGGGATTATTGGATGTTTAAGTAATTACTAGATTTATTAAGCAGAAAAGAGATAAATTTCTATATTTATTACTAATGATAAGAAATATAACATAAATATAATAGTTAAAAAAATATGTATTTAAGAAAATTGTTATGAAAGTATATATTTATATAAATTCTTGTTTTCATCTTATAGGTCGATAATTTTAGATTAAAATTGTAAGGAATTAGAAAAGGTTTTATTGGTCAAGAATAAATTTTACGCATTATATTACTTAAATTCGAGTGAGAATAAATGATCTATATATTTATCTAATTTTAAAAATAAAAGCTGACTGATACTTTTATTTTATACTTCAAATCAGTTTTTTATACCCGAACAATATTTTTTTTTTTTTATTTTTGTGAAAAAATATATAAAAATAAGAAAAAAAATAAAGAGGAATATTATATATTGGAATTTTTTTGAATATTATATAGAAATGATTACAATTACGAAACTTGGGATTTTAGTAAATAATTTTAGATTTAAACTTTTAATTTAGAATGTTAATATTATAATTGTTATAATGTGATGTGTATTTTTAATTGTGAGAATACTAGTTGTTATTGCTACTTTGATAATAGAATATAGTAACAATTATTTTTTTTTTTATTAGATGTTGTCAGGTGCATTGTTCATTGGTTATATAATTTTTATTTAATGCTATTATTTGAATGTGTGGTTTGAGTCAATGGAATGAAAGTATTATATTATCAAGATTGATTTTAGTTATTTATCTGGAGGAATAAGGATGGGATATTAGAGTGGATAAATAGATATGATTGTTATTTTATTGTGAATCTTATTGAATATTGATGTACGTTGGTTGTTTTGGATAATTTGCGAATTTTTTAGTTCGTATATAATTTGATTAATTTATATAATTAGGTGTTAGGATATTAGTGATGTAATATACTTAATTTGTGTTTGATGTATTAATTGAAAAATTCTAAAATATAATTTTTTTTTTGTTCGAAAATCGTCTGTTACATTCGTGTATGTATTGAATTTTTTTTTTATTCAAATTATTGAGTTATGTTCTTACCAGGAAAGAAATTAATATAGGAAATAAAATGATATATTAAATTGTGATAAAAGATGTTTAAATTAGTTATTAATGGTAAGTAATAGTAGAATATTTTGATTATTATTTATTGTTCCTAACTGTTATTAGTTCATTATTATATAGTATAAAAAGTGTTACAAATATATTTTTAATATTTATTAAGTAATTATTTTTTAATTTGCTGTTTTCTTTATTAATAAGTAATTTTTAACTTAAATAATAGGTAAAAAGATTATATTTTTTTTTAGATTTATTTCTATAATATATATTTTAAATTACATTGCTTTTATTAATCATTTAGGTTTAAATGAGTAAATAAAGACAATATTAGATAATATTCTATACGTATTAGTTTGTATATTTTCATATGTTATTTTATGCGAATAGAGCTGATAGTCGAAGATTAAGTATTTGAGAGATAAACATTAATTGATGTAATAAGAGACTATTATTTATTAATAGAAAAGTAATTTATGCACTTTATATTTTATGAATATTTTTGGATGTCAAAAAGAATAAGTATGTATTTAATTCATAGAATAATGAATATGTATTGGTTAGGAAGGATACAAAATAGGAAAATAGAATTAGAGATATCTGGAGGACAATATATTCTCATAGTTATAGAGGTTGAGTTTTGATAGTGTTTAACCTTATTTGTGTGTTATTTACTGTATGTGGTTAAATTGTATATATTATACGTAGTTTTTTAATTTAAAAATTGATGATATTATAGGGATATTAGATAGAGTTGTTGGTTAATATAAGGAGAGAGGAGATATACTGTGTGGAATTTGTAGTTTCTTGTGTATTATTAGGTTTTTTTAAATGATGATTTTGTTTATAATTAAGTATAATGGGTGTTATTAGGTATTTAATGTAAAATAATCGAAGTGATTGGTTATGAATTAATTCATGATGTTAGTGGGTGTGTTTGAGGAATTAGTGAGTTCCTAAAATGTCTTGAGAATGATGAATAGATTTAATATTATATCTTTTCTTGTTATTTTTTTATGGCAGATACATAAAAGTGTCTAAAGAGTTTTAGATGGTGAATAACAGGCTTTTATTAATATTTGAGAAGATTCGTTCTTCGTTTTAAATTATTTGATATTTCAATAAAATTTTGATTTTATATGTATTAATAATGATATATAGAGATTATATTATCTAGAAAAATATCTTATTAGATATATAAATTAAATGTGAAGGGATGAATGTCTTTGTAGTGAATATTAAAAATTATAATATTTTCAAAAAAAAAATTGGTTTAATGATTATATATGATTATGGTAAAAATGAATATACTTAGGATAAGTAAATCTAGGTTATACTTGAATGGAAACAGTTATTTAATTGATATATATATTAAAAAAAATTATGTTTGTAATATATAAATAAAATTTTACTAATTATATTTTTTTTTATTTTATATTTTTTTTTTATTTATTATTTTTTTTTTTTATTATTTAAATAATTTTTGTTTTTTTTATATTTTTTTTTATTTGTTAATATTTTAAATTAATATTTTAATTTTTTATTTTTTTTTATTTTTATTTTTTTTTAAATTTTTTTCTTTTTTGTTGTTTAAAATTTTATTTTTAATTTTAATTATAATGTGTTTATTATAATTTTTATATTTAATTTTAAATTATTTTTTTTTTTTTGATTATTTTTTAATAAGTATATATATATTTAAATTTTTTAATATTTTATTAATTTTTTTCTTTTAATTATAATCTTTATTATATTTATAAAATTATTTCAATTTAAATAAAAATTTATTATATTTTAATTATGAAGAAATTATTTTTTAAAAATATTACATAAAAATGTAAATTAAAATTATTGAAAATATTTTTTATCATTAAGATTATAAGAAGTAAATTATTTATTATATACTGTGCACTTACAATTTAAAATTATTTATATTATTTTACTTATCAATATGGTATTAAAATTTCAATTATAAATTAATAGAAATTAAATTATTTTTAAATTTTTTTGAATATTAAAATATTTTAAAAGGTATATTAAATTAATAATGATTAAAAAAATAAATTTTTATATTATAAAAATAATAATTTTTATAAGGTTTAAATTTTTTTTTACTTTTACAAAATCAATGTTTTTAATAATAAATTTGATATTTTTTAAAGTTATTTTAAATTAAAATAAAAATTTTTTTTAATGGGTAAAATTTTATTATTTTTATTAGATTAATTTTTTAATATTTTTTATTTTAATATTATATATTATTATATTATTTGTATTATTTATATTTATTTTTATATTTTATTTTTATGTTATTTATATATTTTATTTTCTTTTTTCTTAATATTATTTTAATATTTTATTTATTATTTTATATTTTTATTTAAATATTATATAATATATTTAAAATATTAATTATTTTTTCTTGATATTTTTTAAATATTTATTAAGATTTATATTAATATTTAATTATTTTAATATAATTAATTTTAGTATTATTTATAATTTTATTTTTTTTTTTATTTTTTTATATTTATATTTCTTTTTATTTTATTTTTTATAATTATATTTTTATTTTCATATATTTATTTATATGTAAATTTCTATATATTTAGATTATTATTTTCTATTTTATTTTTTTTTTTTATTAAATTTATTAGTTTTTAATTATTATATTTAATTTATATTAATTAAATATTAATATATTTTTTATTTTATTTTTATTAATTTATTAACTATTATATATTTTTATAAATAATTCTTTTTTATTTTTATATTATTATAAAAATATTAAATAAATTTTATATATTAATATTTTTTTATTAATTATATATTTTTATATTAAATAATTTATGTTTATGTTTATTTTAATTCTTTAATATTATTTTGTTATTAATATAATTTTTAAAAATTTATTTATTAGAAAATTGAAAAAAATATTTATATTTTATTATGTATTAATTTATTTTTAAATTAATAATTTTTTTTATTTTCATTATTAATTTAAGTGTGTCAAAAATAACGATTTTTTATTATTAAATTTATTTTTAATTATTTTTTCTTTTTAATTTAATCATTAATTTTATAAATAACATATTTTTAAAATAATTTTTAAAAGTAATAAATAATATATATTAAACCTTAATAATTTTAATTACAATATATAATAAATTTTTGCTAATTATTAAAATAAATATAAAATATTAATTTATTAAATATTTTATTTTTTACAAAATAATAAAAAAATATTACAATTACTATTCTAATTATTTGATAAATTTTAATTTTTTGATATAAATAAATTATTATATTAAAATAATACTTGAAAAAATAAAAAATAAATATAATTCAAAAAATAAATTAAAAATTTTAATAAATATAAAAAAAAATAATAAATCATAAATAATTTTAATTCAATCATATTGTATATATTTATTTATTTTTATCTTATAAACTCCGCATTTCATAATTCCTATAAATAACATTTTTAAATTACCACCGAAAAAATAATAAAATTTAATTAATAGCATAATATATTAAACATGATATTCACCCTAAAAAATCGTAATTTTAATTAGAGAAGATCATTAAATAATTAACAGTTTAATACATATAATATTAATAATTTCATTAAAATTTTGACAATTAACATACAATTATATAAATTATTTATTATTCGCATTACAATTTTATACACATCCAATAAGTATATTTAATAAAAATAACATTAAAATAAATAAATTATAATAAATTAAAAGTCATTAATATACAAGCTATTTATTATAAATATTTTTTATCGTATACAACCATAGCTATTTACTTAATTCATTTAAACAATATTTACAAAAACCCATAAATCGAAAATCTAAAGAAAAATTTTTTTACATATATAATTTTAACAATAAGAATATAATTACTGATTTTGACTAATATAATAATTTAAATAAAATAACCAGAGAAATCTACATTTCAAAATTATGTATGGACTAAATAAATAATTTAAATTTACTCAAAAAAAAAATACAAATCTATCGCAAATTTATTTTAAGGGATAAATAAAAAATAATAAATAATTATTTTTTTTGCACAAAAAGAATAAACAATCCAAACATAAAATCAACATATAACTAAAAACCATTCACAATAGAAATTATACATTATCCATAATATAACATACAAAAAATTTATTTTATTATAATAGATATAATATAATTCACGCCAAATTGTAAGGGAATTTATTCTAATAAAAAAACTCAATCTAAACACATTATATCAATACAATTATAGTAATTATATAAAAAATTAAGAAAAATCAAGAAAACAAAAGTCACAGATAAAAAAAAACAAATGTAAATAAAAAACATGAACATATTTATAATTTCAATAAAATAATCTAACAAATTGAGTTAAATTGACTTTACCCAAACAATAAAATAACTAAAAAATAAAAAAGTGATAATAACATATCAAAAACAACTATTCAAATAATTTTATTTTAAACATAAAAAAACTCATGATCAAAAAACATTAATAAAGAAAATTAAATCAAAATATACATATCCCTACCAAATTTAAAAATATTCAAACTATAATTAAAATAATGAAAAATAAATAAAATCATTATCATAACTAATACCAACAAAAATATATAATTATAAATCATTATGATAAAATAAAATAAAACCAAAAATCAATTACATAAAATAATATTAAAATAATTACAAGTGGAATTCAAATAAGACATGACTTACTTTTAAAAAAGTATTAAATAAAAAATAGATAAATATAAGGTAATTATTACATTAAAACTTCATATATAATAATTCAATCCGTCTAGATATTAAAACCTTTAACTCAGATTTTAATATTACATTATACTTTACAATTAAAATAATCGAAACCCTTCACCAATTAATTCAAATTAAATTAAAATATGATTAATTATATATAAATTGAAAAATAATTAATAACCAGATTTAAAAAGTAATTTTGATTACAATTACGCCAAATTTTACGAATATTAATTAACATATCTACTATAACTATTATATACAAAAATTTTTTAAATTTTAAAAGCTTTAGAAAAAGTTACAAACAATAACAATAGAATTAAAACACCACGAAAAGAAACATCAGACATTTTTTATCACAGCGCTTTATATTAACATCTTCCTGTGGATTGAAATATTTAATTAATAATTTTAAAAATATTGCCTTAAACCTATACTCAATTTTATTTATTTTAAATAAAAAACCTTTTAATTAATTAATATTAAATTTACTAATTTACACTATTCTAACAATAAAATAAAATTCCATTTTTTGGTTGATAAAAAAATAATAAAAAATAAAATAATAAATTACTAAAAAATAAAATTAAAAAAAATTATTATAAAATATTTTTTATATAAAATTTAGTTAAAAATAAAAAAGATATAAAATAAAAAAAAAAAAATTAAAAATAATTTTTAAATAATACTCAGCTAAAAATAATAATGGTTTTTAAACAACTCGCTAAATCTGAGATAACAAATATTTTAAATAAAAATGAAATAAAGACATCTGATTAATTTCGAGAAAACTCAAATATTTAATAAAAATTATATTTCTTTATTAATAAAAAATATAATTAAAAATAGTGAAAATTAATTTAATATCAATGAAAAATATAAAAAATTATTGTATAACTTAAAATTGATTTTTAATATATTATAAATAGAAAATATAGATATAAAAAAAATAAATGTAAAAAATTTTAAATTTTAAATTTAAACAATAAACAATAATTTAAGAAAAATAATTGACAATAATTATTTAGAATTAATTCAAGTTTTATAATAATATTTTTTAACTTATTTTATATTTTACGCGTAATAAAAATTATTAATATATTAATATAGTATACATATTATGTAATATAATTCATAATTTTTAATTTAAGAATTTTGGGGATTATATTAAAATATATAAAAAGATCAGCGATGATTTAAATTATATTATTAAAACTACTAGAATACGTGACCAGCTATATTAATTTACCTATAAATTAAAACATATATTTTTTATATTTAAATTCATTAATATAATATAATATTTAAATAACAAAACATACAAATTATTAAACAATATTTATTAAACCATTAAATTTAACTATTTTTTTTGATAATAAAATATATTAACACATATTTTAATAACAACAATATTACATATTAAATTTTTTAAAATTTCTTTTAATTTTTTTATGTTAATTCAATTTTTAATTTGACAACGATTTTTTCTAATGTGTTATTGTAATTAACGCTATTTATTTTATTATATTCATAATTTTAAAACCGTCGTATTTTTATTATTACATTATATTTTTTTTATATTTTTATTATTTTTAATTTTATGAATTAATATTTTACTTTACTAAAAAAGTAATTTATCGTTATATTAATAAATTATAAATTAATTATAATTTAAAAACCTAAACTACAAAGAATTTAAATTAAATAATGTTTATAAAATAATATTAAATATATCAAATTTAAAATAACCCTATTTATATTGATGTAAAAAAATTTAAATTAAAAAACAATTAAAATAAACGAAAGACTCTTATACCATCAAAGATTAAAATACGCATTTATTAACCAATAAGATAAATAGGAATAGAAATCAAATTATGTTAACATATAATTACAATAACAATAGTTAAAAAAATAAAATAAATCACGATAAAATTAACCTTATAACATTTAAATACAATAATAAATAAAATAAATTGAAAAACTGTATAAATTAACTTAATAAAAACTAAATGTTCAAATAAATATAATAAACAACAAATATTAATTTAAGTAAACAATTTAATTTACATAAAACAATTACATAAATTCCTTATAAATAATTTTTTTAAACAAATAAAAATATGAATAAAATTAACCAAAATTATTAAACATATTAATTGATTAAAAATAATGTTTAAATTAGTAGATCTTATATATCCATTCGAACTTAATAATTTATTTATATAGAAAGTAAAATTTAATAAATAAAATTTTCTTACATATAAATTATTTTTATAATATATTTAAATTATATAATAAAAAAATAATTATAAAAAATTTTAAGACATAAGGCGGAATTAAATTTTATAAATATATAAATTTAAAATAAAAAATTTAAATCTACAGTATAAATAATATAAAAAACACATTATTATCAATAAAATTTCTAAAAAAAAATAAAATTATGTTTTAAAGTCTAACGATCAAATCAAAATTTAATTAAAAAAATAGAAACCATAATTTTTAATATAACGGGAAATTTAATCAAAATTTTTAAAAATAATTATAATTGATTAATATTAAATTATTAATATACAACAAATTTAGGACATAAGTACCATAAAAATTAATTATTAATAATACTATAAAATAATTAAAATATAGAAATTAAATAACAAATTTGAAAAATATCAAATAGAAAAAAATTAAAATAAATCTTTTTGAGGCCATAAGTAAAAAAAATATTTTTTATAATTTATTTTAAACCTTTATAATAAAAATATTTTAATTTATAAGAAATTTAATAAATCTTGTAAAATATCTTATAAAATGTAAAATAAAGTTTAGCAAAATTATATTTTTATTTTTAAATAATCAAAATCAATATAACAAGTTTTATTTTTAATTAATAAATTAAATTTATAAATATTTGCGATAATAAACAAAATTATGTACCAGTTTAAAACATGGAAGGTATGTAAATTATATTCATATTTATAGTTTAAGAATAAAGTAATTTAATTTATAATCATACACAAGTAAATTGATAAAAACATTATAATTAATATCCTATTAAAATTAAATTTTTATATTATTAACTTAAATATTATAATATTAATGAAAATACTTTTTAAACTAAATCCATATTATAACTTTATTAATAACACATAAAAATTTTTACATTTAAATAATTTAATAGAAACTAGGCATAATGAATATTGAAAAACCATATTAATAAACCATTAGTATAATAATAACGAACATTATTATTTCTAAAATTTAATAATTTTATACAAATAAATTTAAAAAAATTGAAAAAGTTATTAAATTAAAAAATTTATTATTACATCCTAAAACAATACAAAATTAAAAAAAAATCTGTTTTAATGTATTGTAAGAAAATGATAAATTTACCTTATTTTCTTTAATTTGATAAATTTATGTTAAAATTTTAACTTTTAAAAAAATAGTCCTAAATTTTAATAATAAGTTATAATTTGTAAAAATATAAAGTTAAATTAATCACATATCCAAAGTTATAAAAAAAAAAGTATAATTACAAATTATATTGTAAATATTTTATTAAACCAAAATAACGTAAATTATATTAAGTTTTAAATAAGTAATTATGATATAAAAGGTACATTTTATCTAATCATAATTTTACAAAATAAACAACATTGAATTATGAAGTTAGACTACGCGTATTAAAAATCAAACAATGATATTAAACAATGTGCTCAATATAAAATTTACATAATTATAATTGATTGAATAAACTAAACAAAACAATGATAAAACCGGCAGAAATAATTAAAAGTAATTTAATCAAAAATGTATTATTTTATACCTTTTATAGATGTCCCTATATTTAATTGTGAGTACCCATAATTTGGAACAAAAATTAATTAAGCTACTTCAAATATATATTAAATTAAGTATTTATAAAATATGATTTAGTGTAATAAATAATGATTATAAATAACTTATAATAATAATTTTATATATTTATTAATTAAAAATTAATTATTATAATTTAAGAGTATATAATTCGATACCTAAATTAGTATTTTAGTAATTTTAGAAATTTTTAATAATAAAAGTAAATTAGTTATTTTGTATTTGGAATAATTATTCTAAACAGTAATATATATTTTTTTACAAATTATAAATTTATTAAAATTAACCAGCGTTTAATTATTAAGGCTTAATTAATGATCCTGTATATTAATTAATTTATTAATTTAAAGTCAGTATAATTTGTATAAAATTAATTTAAAATAAATTTTATTATAAAGTAATTCATATAACTATAGATAAATTATTAATTAAGAATTTATTTAATGATTTTATAAAACTGAGTATAAATTTTATAAAT
Source organism: Micrasema minimum (assembly GCA_022494985.1). Taxonomy (NCBI): domain Eukaryota; kingdom Metazoa; phylum Arthropoda; class Insecta; order Trichoptera; family Brachycentridae; genus Micrasema; species Micrasema minimum. Next base: position 121,019 of record JAGVSP010000001.1, on the reverse strand, counting down.
TAAAGATATTTAATTAATCAATATTTTTTTATTTAAATTAATAATTTTTAAATTAGATATTTTAATATTTTTAAATTAATTTAAATAGTTTAATTAAAATATTAATTTTTATTTGATTGAATGTCAAGAATTTTCATTGGGGTTGTTTTTTTTAATTTCTAGAATAGTTGTATTTTATAGAAAAAGTTATATAGCAGTTGATTTTAATAAATTACGATTCTTGTTGTTAGTTATGCTATTTATTATATCAATAATATTTATAATTATTAGTCCAAATATATTAAGAATTTTTTTTAGGTTGGGATGGATTAGGCTTAGTTTCTTATTGTTTAGTAATTTATTACCAAAATGTTAAATCTTATAATGCTGGTATATTAACTATTTTATCTAATCGTATCGGTGACATTGCAATTTTATTTAGAATTGTTTGAATATTAAATTATGGGAGATGAAACTTTATTTTTTATTTATATTACATAAAATATGATTGATCAATAAAATTAATTGGAAGAATAATTTTATTAGCAGGAGCTACTAAAAGAGCTCAAATTCCTTTTTCTTCATGACTTCCTGCAGCTATAGCAGCCCCTACTCCTGTGTCTGCTTTAGTTCATTCTTCTACCTTAGTAACTGCTGGGGTTTATTTAATTATTCGATTTAGAAGATTAATAGAAAATTCTAAATTATTTACATTTTTAATATTTTTGGGTATAATAACTATATTTATGTCAGGTATTGGGGCAAATTTTGAATATGATTTAAAAAAAAAAAATGCTTTATCTACTCTTAGTCAATTAGGATTAATAATAATAATTTTAGGGGCTGGTTTTAGGGTTTTAGCATTTTTTCATTTATTAATTCATGCTTTTTTTAAAAGTTTGTTATTTTTATGTGCAGGGGTTATAATTCACAGATTTAAAGATAATCAGGACATTCGTTTTATAATGGGAGGAGTAAAATTTATACCTTTTATTGGGAGTTTTTTTTTTATTTCTAATATGGCGTTGTGGAGTTCCTTTTTTAGCTGGATTTTATTCTAAAGATTTAATTTTAGAATCAATATTTTGTTTAAATTTAAATTTAATTAGGTTAGGACTAGCTTATTTTTCCACAGGTCTTACTGTTAGGTACACAATTCGTTTAATATTTTGAAGTTTATTTTCTGAATTTAACTTTTCTGCTTTAATAAATTTTCATTTTGAAGAAAAAACTATAACTAAAAGAATATTTATTTTATTTTTTATTAAGGATCCTGGGGGGATCGATATTTCTGTGATTAATTTTACCAGCAATTAAATTTATTTATCTTCCTATAAGATTAAAAAAACTATTAGTTTTATTTGTAATTGGAGGGGGAATTATTATTGGTAGTTTATTAAGGTATAGATATATATTAAAAAAATTTTTTTATATTCTATTTAAATTAAGAAGATTTTTAGGAAGAATATGATTTATAATTTTTTTAAGAACTAATGGAATTAATTATTTTATTTTAAATTGAGGAATTTTATTTAAAAAAATTATAGATTTTGGTTGATTTGAAAATTTAATTTTTTTTTAATTTTAAATTAAATTTTAATAAATCTATAAATTTAATGCATAAATTTCATATTAATTATGTTAAAGTTTACATTATAATTTTTATTATATGAATTTTTTTTATTATTTTTTTTTTTATAATTATTTAATTTAAATAACTTATAAAGAGTGTAGTATTGAAGATACTAAAGTGATTTTTTAAATCTTTAAATATATATATATATATATATATATATATATATATATATATATATATATATATATATATAAAAAAAAATTTTTAATTTTATCTTGAAAAAAAATAATGTTTTTTTTAAACTATATAAATTACAGAAATATTAATGTTTAGTACACTATATGTTAAATTAGAAGTTTAAACGTTAACGTTTATTATTTCTTTTTTAATTAGATTATTAATCATTTTTTTCATTAACAATGAAATACCTCTTTTTGGTTTTAATTAATTAAATAGAGAGTAGTTATATTACTCAATTATTAAGTCGAAGTTAATTGCTTTTTAGCTTTCTATTTTAAGGTAAGTCTAGGACTTTTTTTGAATGCAAATCAAATATTTTAAATAAATTATAACCCTAAAATTAATTATTTCAATTTAATATATTTAAATTTCATTCATAATATAACCCTGAAGTCAAAATTATAATAAAAAAAGTAGAAATAGAAATTCAATTAATTATGTTAGCGATATTGTTTAAAATAATTATGGGTATAATTAGACAAATTTCTACATCAAAAATTAAAAAAAAAATAGTAATTATAAAAAAAATGTATTGAAAAAGGTAGTCGGGCTAAAGATTTAGGGTCAAATCCGCATTCAAAGGGAGATAATTTTTCAGAATCATTTTCACTTTTTTTTGATAAATTTACTGAAATTGAAATTATTAATAGAGTTACAAAAAAAACTAAAATAATAATTATTATAATTATATATATATATTTATATTAAAAAATTAATCATTTTGATTGGAAATCAAATATACTGTATATATTATATAAATATTAAGATCTTCATCAATACATAACTACATAAAGAAATAAAGATACATACATCAACAAAAAAAAGTATCAAGCTGCAGCTTCTAAACCAAAATGATGATTTGCAGAAAAATGATTATTTATGTGTCGAATTAGGCATACTAATAAGAAAGTAGTACCTACTATTACATGAAATCCGTGGAATCCAGTTGCTATAAAAAAAATGATGTTCCATAAATTCTATCTCTGATAGTAAATGGGGCTTCTATGTATTCGTATGCTTGAAGTATTGTAAAATAAAGTCCGAGTAAGACAGTCATTAACAATCTTATTTGGGATTGGGAAAAATTATTTTCTAAAATTGAGTGATGGGCTCAAGTTACTGTAATTCCTGATGTTAATAAAATAATAGTATTTAAAAGGGGAATTTGAAATGGATTAAAAGGTTCAATTGATAAAGGGGGTCAAGTTCTTCCTAAATTAATCCTTGGATTTAAGTTCCTATGAAAAAAAGCTCAAAAAAAAAAGGCAATAAAAAAAAAAAAAAGATACAATGAATAAAATTATTCCTCATCGTAGTCCTAAAGTCACTTTCAGAGTATGAGAACCTTGATATGTTCCTTCTCGTGAGATATCACGTCATCATTGATATATAGTTATTAAAGTAATTAAAAGTCCTAGTACAGTTAAAGTTAAGTTAAAGTCATAAAATCAGAATAGTAACCCACATAATAAAGTTTATGGTACTTAAAGCTCCAGTTAAGGGTCAAGGTCTTTGAGTAACTAAATGAAAGGGATGATTTTGGTGATTTGTCATTAAATTACTTCTTTAGAATATAAAGTTCTTAAAATAGTAAATACATAAGCTTGAATGAAAGATACTGCTATTTCTAGTATTAATAAAAAGAATTATTGTAATAATTAATAAATTAGAAATTATTATTGATACAGATAAATTTATTGATCTTAATAAAGTGATTAATAAGTGTCCTGCAATTATATATTTGCTATTAATCGGACAGCTAGAGTTATTGGACGAATAATGTTTCTAATCGTTTCAATTAAAACTATAAAAGATATAAGAAGAGAGGGGGTTCCTTGAGGAACTAAATGAGTAAATATATATTGGGTGGTGTTATTTAATCACCCAAAAATTATAAATGAGAGTCACATAGGTAAAGCAATAGAAAGATTTATTATTATGTGACTTGTTCTAGTGAAAATATAAGGATAAAGTAAAGTCTAAAAAAAGTTTACATAGAATAAAAAAAAAAAAAAAAAAAAAAAAAAAAAATGTTGTTCCATATGAATAATTATGTCTAATCAAAACTTTAAATTCTTTATGTAAAGTATTTAAAAAATTGAATTTAAGATTATATTAAAGCGGTTAGGTATTAATCAATAATTAAAAGGAATAAATATTAGTCCAATAAATGTTCTAGTTCAATTTAAAGATATGGAGAAAATTTTAGTAGAGGGGTCAAAAATTGAGAATAGATTTGTTATCATAATTTAATTTATTAGTTTTATTTTCAATAGCAGGGATAAAATTATAAAAAGAAATAATTATAAATAATAAATATGTTAAATTAAAAAAATAAAAAAAAAAAAAAATTCATTCAAAGGTATTATTTGAGGAATAAAAGAATATTAATTTTTTATTAATTTAAAATATGACATATTTATGTTATATTTTAACTAATTCTTTTCACTAAAAGTAATTGTTTGAAGTTTACTATTAAAGATTTAAAAGATCTTTACTTAAATTAGTTATTTAGTGAATTTAAAATTTTTAATTTTTTATTAATAAAAAAAATAAAGGAGAAAAAGATTCAATTATAATAGGTATAAACCTATGATTTGTTCCACAAATTTTCAGAACATTGACCAAAAAATGTTCCCGGTCGGTTAATAAAGAAGTTAACTTGATTTAGTCGGCCAGGAGTTGCATCAGCTTTTACTCTTAAAGAAGGGATAGTTCAAGAATGAATAACATCTGCAGCAGTAATTAGTATTCGAATTTGTGTTTTTATAGGAACTACTATTTGGTTATCAACTTCTAATAAGCGAAATAAATTTATTTGATTAGAATCTTTAGGAAGTATAAATGAATCAAAAGAAATTTTTTTAAAATCTGAGTATTCATAAGACCAATATCATTGATGTCCTATAGTTTTGATAGTTAAAGTGGGTTTATTGTTTTCATCTAGTAAATATAATAGTTTTAAAGAAGGAAGTGCAATAAAAATTAAAAAAAATTCTAGGTAAAAGAGTTCAAAATTAATTCAATTGATTGTTCTTCTATTAAATAACGATTAGTTAATTTATTTGAAAATAAATTAACTATAAAGTATGAAATTATTGTAATAATTAAAATTAAAATAATTATAAATAAAGTCATCATGAAAAAAAAATTATTTGTTCCATTAAAGGAGAAGATCTATTTTGGAAATTTAATTGAGATCAAGTAGAAATTTCTAAAAAAAGTTAAACTTTATAAATGGATTTTAAGACCAATGCATTTATTCTGCCATATTAGAAATATGAAAATTATGGGTATTTCATTGAATGAATGTTCGGAAGGAGGATTTTTTTAATAAAATCAATCAATTCTTTTTTATTATTATAAATAATTGTTCGTTGATTAATTATTCTTTCTCATATATATATTATTAATATATATTATATTAGATATGGATAAATAGACCCCAAAGAAGATAAAATATTTCATGATAAATATCTATCAGGATAATCTGAATATCGTCGAGGTATCCCGGCAAGTCCTAAGAAAATGTTGGGGGGGAAAAAAGTAAATTTACTCCTAAAAATATAGAAAAAAAAATGAATTTTTAATCAATTAGGATTTATTATTAGTCCAGTAAATAAAGGGTATCAATGAATGAATCCCCCCCAATAATTGCAAAAATAGCTCCTATATAGCTCCTATAGATAAAACATAATGGAAGTGGGCAACAACATAATATGTATCATGGAGTATAATATCAATTGAAGAATTAGCTAAAATAATTCCTGTTAATCCTCCTATTGTAAAAAGAAAAAAAAAATCCTAATCTTCAAATTAAATTAATCTTGGATTATAATTAATTTTATTACCATGAATTGTAGCTAATCAACTGAAAATTTTAATTCCAGTAGGAATAGCAATAATTATAGTAGCTGATGTAAAATAAGCACGAGTATCAACGTCTATACCTACTGTAAATATATGATGTGCTCATACAATAAAACCCAAAAGTCCAATAGTTATTATAGCATAAATTATTCCTAAAAATCCAAATGATTCTTTTTTTCCTCTTTCCTGAGCAATAATTTTTGGAAACACAATACCGAATCCTGGTAAAATTAAAATATAAACTTCAGGATGGCCAAAAAATCAAAATAAATGTTGGTATAAAAAATGGTCTCCTCCCCCTCCCAGGGTCAAAAAAAAAAATGTATTATTTAAATTTCGATCAGTTAAAAGTATGGTGATAGCTCCCGCTAAAACAGGTAAAGATAGTAATAATAAAACTGCAGTAATAACAACAGATCATACAAATAAAGGTATTCGATCTAAAGTAATTAGGTTAGAACGTATATTAATAGTAGTAGAAAAAAAAATTAATAGCCCCTAAGATTGAAGAAATCCCAGCTAAATGTAAAGAAAAAATAGAGAAATCTACTGATCTACCTGAATGAGCTAAATTTCTTGATAGGGGTGGGTAAACCGTTCATCCTGTTCCAGTGCCTCTTTCTACAATTGATCTAATAAGAAGAAAATTTAAAGAAGGGGGTAAAAGTCAAAATCTTATGTTATTTATTCGAGGAAAGGCTATATCTGGAGCTCCAATTATAAGAGGGACAAGTCAGTTACCAAATCCTCCAATTATAATAGGTATAACTATAAAAAAAAAAATAATAAAAAAAATAATAAAAAAGTACTAATACGTTACGTAAATTTTGATCATTTAAAAATAAATTAAAGAATTAGTAGATCTTAATTCAGTTCGAATGATTATTCTTAAAGAAGTTCCTACTATTCCAGATCAAATTCCAAATATAAAATAAATTGTTCCAATATCTTTATGGTTAGTTGAAAATATTCATTGTCGCAGTAAAATGGCTGAAATTTAAGCGATAAATTGTAAATTTATTTATAAGATTTAATCTTTTTTACTAAGTTTTATAGTCAATTTCATGATTTTAAATTGCAAATTTAAAGTAGTAAAACTTTTACTAAAACTTAATTAAATTTAATTATTTATAATTTTGAAGAAGATTTATTTTTTTTAACTTAAAGTTTTAAATTATATAAATAAATGTAATAAAAATTAAATAAAAATCGATAATTGAAATTATAAAAAAATTAAAATAAAATTATTTTTTTCTGTTTTTTTTAAAATAAAAGATTTTTCTTTTTTCACAGAAAAAAATTTAATTTCAAATTTTAATTATCATGAAAGAATAAGTTATACGAATATAAAAAAATAAAAAAATTAATTAAGGTTGAGGTTATAATTAAAATTCCACTAATCATATATATATATTGATTAATTAAAAAATTAATGATTATTCATTTTGATAAAAACCCTAAAAATGGAGGTAAACCTCCTAATCTTAATAAATTTAATAAAATAAAATAATTTATTAATTTTATTTTTTTAAAAAAAAAATTTTTATTTAAAAAAGTTAAAAAATTTTATTTTTATTAAAATTAAAATTAAATTAATAATAAATAAAAAAAATAATAAAAATAAATATAAAATTATTATTAATTAAAAATTTAATATTCAAATAAATATGATTAATAGAGGAATAAGACATTAATATAATTAATGATGTTAATGATTTAACCCTATGATTCTTCTGCCATTAAAGCTCTTATGACACAAAAAAAAAAAAAAATAATATTCTGTAAAAATCTATAATATAGAATAATTATGGGGATAATTTTTTGTCAAGTTCTTAAAATTAAACAATTAATTCACGTTAGACCTTTTATAGTTTTAGGAAAAATCAAAAATGGAATGGAGCTGCTCCTATTTTTATTAATAATCTAAAATTTAAAATTAAAAGAATTATTAAATTAAAATAATTTAAGTTGTTGAATCATTTTCTTAAAAAAGTGAGTGAAATAGATGAGAAAAGAAAATTGACAGAGCTAATAGATTGAATTAAAAAATATTTTATTATTCTTTGAGAAGATAAATTATTGAATTTATTTACTATTAAAGGAATGAAAGAAATTAAATTAACTTCTATTCCTATTCATATATTTATAAATGAATTTGATGATAAAGTAAATATAGTTCTTATAATTATTATAAATAAAAAAAAAATCTTTGTTATATTAAAATTGTTAAATATTTTTTAAAAAAAAAAAAAAAAAAAATTTAAATTTAAATAAATATGAACTGAACTCATTAGCTTGATTTAGCTTATTTTTTATATTTTGATGTATGAAGCATTTAAATTTTTGAAATTTAACGTTATAGTTTAATTCTATAAAATATAAAAATATAATATATAAATAAACTTAATTTATTTTATTTATCCAAAATAATCCTTTAATCAGGCACTTTATTTTATAATTAATTTATAAAAATTAGAATGGTAAAAAAAAAAAAATATATATAAATATATATTTTACAAATTTTATAATTAATTTATAAAAATTAGAATGATAAAAAAATCTATATATATAAATATAATTTTAATTTTTTTATAATTAATTTATAAAAATTAGAATGGTAAAAAAATCTATATATAAAAAATAATTTTACAAATTTTATAATTAATTTATAAAAATTAAATTAGAATGGTAAAAAAATCTATATATAAAAAAATAATTTTACAAATTTTATAATTAATTTATAAAAAATTAGAATGGTAAAAAAAATCTATAAATAAAAATATAATTTTACAAATTTTATAATTAATTTATAAAAAATATAAATGGTAAAAAAAAAATAAATATATACAAATATAATTTTAAATTTTAATTTTTTTAATTAATTTATAAAAAAATAGAATGGTAAAAAAAAAAATATATATAAATATATATTTTTTTACAAATTTTATAATTAATTTATAAAAATTAGAATGGTAAAAAAATCTATATATAAAAATATATTTTACAAATTTTAAATTTTATAAAAATTAAAAAAAAAATTAGAATAATAAAAAAATATATATATAAAAAAATATAATTTTAAAATTTTAATTTATATTTTAATTTATTTATTTATAAATTAAAAAAAAAAAAAAAAAAAAAATTTAATAAAAATTATTTATAAATTAATTTATTAATAAATTAAAATAAATTAAAATAAATAATTTATTATTATATAAATTAATTAAAAAAAATAATATTAAATAAAATAATTATATATTATTAATTTATATAAAATAATAATAAATAAATTAAAAAAAAAAATAAATAATAATTAAATTTAAATAAATTAAAATTTTAATTAATTTATAAAATAAAAAATTAAAAAAAAAAAAATTAAATTATTTATTATATATATTATTCATTTATATAATTAATTAAAAAAAATAAATAAATTAAAATTTTAATTTATATATTATTTCATTATACAAATTAATTAAAAAAATAAATAAATTAAAAAAAAAAAAAATATTATTCATTTATATATATTAATTAAAAAAATTAAAAAAAAAAAAAATTTAAAAATATAAAAATTAAATTAAAATAATAAATAAATTAAAATTTTAAATTTATATTATTATTATTTATATATAAATTAATTAAAAAAATAAATAAATTAAAATTTTAAAATTTATATATTATTCATAAAATTATTATAAATTTAATTAAAAAAAATAAATAAATTAAAAATTTAATTTAAATATTATTAATTTATATTAAATTTAATTAAATTAATTAATAAAATAAAAATTAAAAAATTAAAATAATATAAAATTTTTTTTATATAAATTAATTTTTATAAAAATTAAAATAAAATTAAAAAAAATAAATAAAAAAAATAAATTAAATTTTAATTTATATTTATATATTATTATTTAATAATTAATTAAAGAAAATAAATAAATTAAAATTTTAATTTATATATTATTCATTTATATAAATTAATTAAAGAAAATAAATAAATTAAAATTTTAATTTATATATTATTCATTTATATAAATTAATTAAAAAAAAAAAATAAATTAAAAAAAAATTTATATATTTATTTATTTATTTAATTAAATTAAAAAAAAAAAATAAATTAAAAAAAAAAAATATATTATTTTATTTATATAAATTAATTAAAAAAAAATAAATAAATTAAAATTTTAATTTATATATTAATTTATTTTATATAAATTTAATTAAAATTAATAAAAAAAAATTAAAATTTTAATTTATATAAATAAATTAAAATAATATATAAATTAAAATTATAAATTAATAAATTAAATTTAATAAAATTAATTTAAAAAAATAAATAAATAAAATTAATTTTATTTTTTATTTTTATATATAAATAAAAAAATAAAAATAAAAATAAAATTTAAATATTTTATATATTTTAAAAATATTTAATAAATTAATTATAAATTAAAAAAAAAAAAAAAAATAAAATTTTAAAATTTTAATATATTATTTATTCATTATATAAATTAATTAAAAAAAATAAATAAATTAAAAATTTTAATTTATATATTATTCATTTATATTACAAATTAATTAAAAAAATAAAAAAATAAAAATTTAATTTTATATATTATTATTTTATATAAATTAATTAAAAAAAAAATAAATAAAAAATTTAAATTTATTATGAATATTAATATAATATTAAAAATATTAAAAATTGATTTATTTATTATTATAAAAAATTTTTATTGTTGAAAATTTAAAGTTAATTTTAACTTTAATATTTATTATATGTATATATATATATATATATAATTTTTTATTGATAAATAAAAATTTTAAAAATTTTAATTTGATTTAAAATATATAATTTTAAAAATTAAAGAAATTTAGATTTAGTAATATTTTAAATAATTAATAAATTTTTGTGTGCAGCAATTGCGGTTATACTAAAAATTAATTAAATATTTTATAAAAAATTAATATTTAATTTAAAATTTTATTATTTAATAATTATATGAAGTTTAAAAAACATTTAATAAACTAGAATTAGATACTCTATTATTAAAGTTAAATTAATAAATATAAGGTATTAAAAGTTATATTCTTTAAACTTAAAAAAATATGGCAGTATTTTAATTAAATTAGAGGAATCTGTTTATTGATTGATATTCCACAATTAATTTTACTTAATTTTATAAGTTTATATATCGTTGTTTATAAAAATTTATAAGTCATGTCTAAAGTGAAATAAGGATGAAAAGGAATTTTGTCAATATTTGTTTAATTCTTAAGGGTTTCTTTAGAACCAGGATTGGATGAAGGAAAAATTAATGATTCATTTGTTATTATTCAAAATGATAAAGGGTATAATAAATTGAAATATGAAACATCGATATACGTGTAGGCAATGTTTTACTGAAAATCCCCCTCAAATTCACTGGACTAAAATCCTGTACCTTTAAATAATGGAAATGCTGACATATACTATTAGTAATTACTGTTGCTCCCCAGAAAGATATTTGTCCTCTTGGTAGGACATTACCCTATAAATGCTGATGTAATTATGAACAATAAAAAAATTATTAAATCCTATCTATGCAATGTAAATTTAAATAGGGTAATTTTGATTTTCGTAATAAATCCCTCGTCCGATGTGTATATATAACCAAATAAAAAAAAAATTAAGCCTCCATAAGTTGTGGAATAAATCGAAATTAATCACCCTTTCATTTACATTTCGATAAATATGATTTTTAAACCGTAGGAGTAAGATATTTCTACGTTAGGAAATGTAGTTTATTGTTAAAAATAAGCCTGTAATAATTGTGTTATAATTAAACAAACTTCTTAATAATTGATCCCATATTTCATATAAAAGAAATGAATTAGATGGAGTTGGTAAATTTACTAAAGAGTTAGTTATAATTTTATAAAATAGGGTGAGTTTTATGAAATTGAAGAAAATTTTGAATTTTTTCATTATAGTATTAATACGTAGTGAAAGGATTATGTTTTAAATTAAGTGATTTTAATAGTAGATGATTAATACTTTATTTAATAAATATATTATTATTAAAATGGTTAAAAATATTTAATTTTCATTAATAAAAGTTTTATAAAAATAAAAATTTATTTTCTAAATTTAAAAAAAAAAAAAAATTTATTAATTTTGTTATTCTATATTAATTGAAATTTATTATTTAAAAGGAACTAAAATAAGTAATTAAAGTAAAAATTAGGATTATTGATAAATAATTTTTTATCAAAATTTAAGATTTTATTAGAAGTTAATCTAGAAATGTAAATAAATAAAAAACTAGTAAATATACTCCAATAAATGTAAAAATATAAAATTATTTATTATTCAAAAAGTTTGACTAATTATTCCCAGATTATTGTTGTAATTAAGGAAGTTTGAATTAGCTAAATTAATTGTAATTAAAATAAAGGATGGGATATTTTTAAAATTTTTATATTAATTTAATGTAAATAGAATTATTAAAAAATAGTGTATAATTTTTGATATTCAGGAAATAGTTTAAAGAAAATAATAATTTGGAGATTATAGAAAAATAAAATAATTTTTTCCTGAAGTTTTAAAAGATTATTCTTATCTTGAATTACAAAATCAATGTTTTTTTTAAACTAATTAAAACTAATGAAAATTTTTATTAATAAGGTTACTTTTTATTTATTAATTATTTAATAAGAAATTTTTTATTTTCTTTAAATCGGAAACATTTATTAGTAGTTTTATTAAGATTAGGAGAATTAATTATATTAATTATATTTTATACATTTTATAGGGATGATATAATAACGTATTATTGATTGAAAGATTTTATTTTATAGTACTATTTTTAATTTTGACTGTTTGTGAGGGAGTTTAGTAGGGCTATCTATATTTAATTTATATGATTCGTTATGTGTGGGAAAAACGATTATATACAAATTTTTAGAATTTTATAATGAATAAAATTTATTTATTTTTTTAAGATTTATAATTTTTATTTTTTTTTAAAAAAAAAAAATTTTTGATTAATTCAAATATTTTTTTTTATTATAATTTTATTATTTATAATATTTTCTTTAAATTTATTAAATTTTACTAATTTAAGATATTATTTTGGTGAGTGATTTAATTTCTTATTTCTTAATTTTATTAAGTTTATGAATCAGAAGATTAATAATCTTGTCTAGATTAAAAATTTGTCGGAGAAATAATTTTAAAAATTTATTTATTTTAAAATGTAATATTTTTATTATTAATATTATATTGTACTTTTAGAGTAATAAATTTATTTATGTTTTATTTATTTTTTGAGGGTTCTTTATTCCTATTTTATTTTTTAATTATAGGATGAGGTGTTCAACCTGAACGAATTCAAGCCGGCATATATATTACTATTTTATACTTTATTTGTTTCTTTACCCTTATTATTGGGTATTTTTTATATAAAATCAAATATATTTATTCTTTATCTATTTGTTTATTAAAAGAAGTAAAATATTTTATGTGCCCATTTATTTTATAAATAAATTATAGCTTTTTTAGTTAAAATTCCTATATTTTCAGTCCATTTATGGCTGGCCTAAAGCACATGTCGAAGCTCCAATTAGAGGTTCAATATTTTAGCAGGAATTATATTAAAAATTAGGGGGGATATGGAATTATTCGAGTAATGATATTTATATTAAATTTAAATAAAAAAATTAAGATTATTTTTATTAACCTAATTAGATTAATTGTGAGCTTTTGGTTTGTGGGGGGGGGGGTATGATTAATAAGTTTTTTTCAAGTAGATTTAAAATCTTAGTAAAGCTTATTTCTTCAGTAGTTTCATATGGTATTAATAGTAAAAGTAGGTTATTAACTTTTATCAAACCTGGAGGTATATCTGGTAGATATTTATTAATAAATTGGTCAATAGGTTTGTGTTCTTCAGGTTTATTTTGGTAAATTTAATTATGAAGCGAGTACATAGACGTAATTTATTTTAATAATAAAGGATTATTATTTATAATACCTTCATTAAGAATTAATGATGAATTCTTTTTTTAGCTGGAAATATAGCAACCCCCCCCCTTCTTTAAATTTATTGGGGAGGTAAGTTTATTGGTTAGACTAATTAATATATAGCTTGAATTTTTTAGTGTTTATGTTAGCTTTAATATCATTTTTTTCTGCTGGTATAGCCCTTAATTTAACTCTTTATGCAACATGGAAGATTTAAAATTAAGATTATCGAATTATTTTATAAATGAGTCTCGGGAAAATTTATTATTATTTTTACATTGAATTCCATTAAATTTAATAATTTAAAATTAGATATTTACATATTTTTTAAATTAATTTAAATATTTAATTAAAATTATATAATTTGTGGAATTAAAGATACATTTTTATTTTTTAAATTATTTATTTTTTTAATTTAGTTAATTTATTTAGATAGTTTTATTAATTAATTTTAGAATGCCTAATAAAATTTTTAGGAAATATTTTTATATAAAGATTAAAGAATTTTATATGAAATTAGGTTCAAATTTTAATTCTATAGACCTTAGTAATAATTTTTTTATTATTTGATTGAATGTCAAGAATTTCATTGGGGTTGTTTTTTTAATTCTAGAATAGTTAGTATTTTATATGAAAAAGTTTATATAGCAGTTGATTTTAATAAATTACGATTCTTGTTGTTAGTTATGCTATTTATTATATCAATAATATTTATAATTATTAGTCCAAATATATTTAAGAATTTTGTTAGGTTGGGATGATTAGGCTTAGTTTTCTTATTGTTTAGTAATTTATTAACCAAAATGTTAAATCTTATAATGCCAGGTATATTAACTATTTTATCTAAACGTATCGGTGACATTGCAATTTTATTAAAATTGTTTGAATAATTAAATTATGGGAGATGAAACTTTATTTTTTATGTAAATATAACATAAAATAATGATTGATCAATAAAAATTAATTGGAAGAATAATTTTAATTAGCAGGCTAACTAAAAAGAGCTCAAATTCTTTTTCTTCATGACTTTCCTGCCCCCCAAAGCACCCCCCCCTACTCCTGTGTCTGCTTTAGTTCATTCCCAACTACCTTATAACTGCTGGGGATTATTTAATTAAATCGATTATAGAAGATTAATAGAAACCCCTAAATTATTTACATTTATAATATATTATAGGTTATAATAACTATATTATGTCCAGGGTATTGGGAACAAATTTTGAATAAGATTAAAAAAAAAATTATTGCTTTATCTACTCATAGTCAATTAGGATTAAAAAAAATAATTTTAGGGCTGGTTTTTAGGGATTTACCGCAAATTTTTATTCATTTTATTAATACATGCTTTTTTTTTAAAAAGTTACATATTTTTATATGTGCCAGGGGTTATTCAATAATTACACACAGATGATCAAACCAATCAGGAAACCCACCCCTTTTTTATAAGGGAGGATAAAATTTTACCCGTTATTGGGAGTTTTTTATATTATTCTAATAATGGCGGTTATGTGGAAGTTCCTTTTTTAGCTGATTTTATTCTAAAGATTTTATTTAGAAATCAATATTTTTGTTTAAATTTAAATTTAATTAGGTACAGGACTAGCCTTATTTTTCCACAGGTCTTACCTGTTTAGGTAACACAATTCGTTTTATATTTGTGAAGTTTATTTTTCTGAATTTAACCTTTTTTCTGCTTTTAATACATTTACATATTGAACAAAAAAACCTATAACTAAAAAAGAATAATTTATTTTATATTTATTAAGGATCCTGGGGGATCTGAAATTTCTGTGATTAATATTTACCCAGCAAATTAAATTTATTTATCTTCCCAATAAAGATTAAAACTATTAGTTTATTTGTAATTGGAGGGGAATTATTATTGGTAGTTTATTAAGGTATAGATATATATTAAAAAATTTTATATCTATGATTTAAATTAAGAAGATTTTTAGGAAGAATATGATTTATAATTTTTTATAAAGAACTAATGGAATTAATTAATTTTATTTTAAATTGAGGAATTTTTATTTAAAAAAATTATAGATTTTGGTTGATTTGAAAATTTAAATTTTTTTTAAATTTTAAATAAAATTTTAATTAAATCTATAAATTTAAATGCATAAATTTCATATTAATTATGTTAAAGTTTTACATTATAATTTTTATTATATGAAATTTTTTTATTATTTCTCTTACTTATAATTATTTAATTTAAATAACTTATAAAGAGTGTAGTATTGAAGATACTAAAGTGATTTTTTTAAATCTTTAAATATATATATATTATATATATATATTATATATATATAATAAATATATATATATTTATAAAAATAAAAATTTTAATTTTAATCTTGAAAAAATAATGTTTTTTTTAAAACTATATAAATTACAGAAATATTAATGTTTAGTACACTATATGTTAAATTAGAAGTTTAAATCGTTTATTATTTCTTTAATTAGATTATTAATCATTTTTTTCATTAACAATGAAATACCTCTTTTTGGTTTTAATTAATTAAATAGAGAGTAGTTATTATACTCAATTATTAAGTCGAAGTTAATTGCTTTTTAGCTTTCTATTTTTAAGGTAAGTCTAGGACTTTTTTTTGAATGCAAATCAAATATTTTTAAATAAATTTATTAACCCTAAAAATTAATTATTTTCAATTTAATATATTTACATTTTTTTCATAATATAACCCTGAAGTCAAAATTATAATAAAAAAAAGTAGAAATAGAAATTCAATTAATTATGTTTTGCGATATTGTTTAAAATAATTATGGGTATAATTAGACAAATTTACTCTACATCAAAAAATTAAAAAAATAATAGTAATTATAATAAAAAATGTATTGAAAAAGGTAGTCGGGCTAAAGATTTAGGGTCAAATCCGCATTCAAAGGGAGATAAATTTTTTTCAGAATCATTTTCACTTTTTTTTTGATAAAATTACTGAAATTGAAATTATTTAATAGAGTTACAAAAAAAACTAAAATAATAATTATTATAATTAAATTATATTATTTATATAAAAAATTAATCATTTTGATTTGGAAAATCAAATATACTGTATAAATTATATAAATATTAAGATCTTCAATCAATACATAATACAAATAAAGAAAATAATCATACTAACATCAACAAAAATGTCAGTATCAAGCTGCAGCTTCTAAACCAAAATGATGATTTGCAGAAAAAGCTGATTATTTATGTGTTCGAACTTAGGCTATAACTAATAAGAAAGTATATTACCATACTATTACATGAAATCCGTGAAATCCAGTTGCTATAAAAAATGATGTTCCATAAATTCTATCTCTGATAGTAAATGGGGCTTCTATGTATTCGTATGCTTGAAGTATTGTAAAATAAAGTCCGAGTAAGACAGTCATTTAACAATCTTATTTGGGATTGGGAAAAATTATTTTCTAAAATTGAGTGATGGGCTCAAAGTTACTGTATTCCTGATGTAAATAAATAAATAGTATTTAAAAGGGGAATTTGAAATGGATTAAAAGTTCAATTGATAAAGGGGGTCAAGTTCTTCCTAAATTAATCCTTGGATTTAAGTTTCCTATGAAAAAAAGCTCAAAAAAGGCAATAAAAAAAAAATTTCAGATACAATGAATAAAATTATTCCTCATCGTAGTCCCTAAAGTCACTTTCAGAGTATGAAGAACCTTGATATGTTCCTTCTCGTGAGATATCACGTCATCATTGATATATAGTTTATTAAAGTAATTAAAAAGTCCTAGTACAGTTAAGTGTTAAGTTAAAGTCATAAAAACAATCAGAATAGTAACCCACATAATAAAGTTATGGTACTTAAAGCTCCAGTTAAGGGTCAAGGTCTTTTGAGTAAACTAAATGAAAGGGATGATTTTGGTGATTTGTCATTAAATTACTTCTTTTAGAAATATAAAGTTCTTAAAATAGTAAATACATAAGCTTGAATGAAAGATACTGCTATTTCAAGTATTAATAAAAGAATTATTGTAATAATTTAATTAATAAATTTTAGAAATTATAATTGATACAGATAAATTTATTGATCTTAATAAAGTGATTAAATAAGTGTCCTGCAATTATATTTTTGCTATTAATCGACAGCTAGAGTTATTGGACGAATAATGTTTCTAATCGTTTCAATTAAAACTATAAAAGATATAAGAAGAGAGGGGGGTACCTTGAGGAACTAAATTGAGTAAAAATATATGTTGGGTGTTATTTAATCACCCAAAAAATTATAAAAGAGAGTCACATAGGTAAAGCAATAGAAAGATTTATTATTAATGTGACTTGTTTTTCAGTGAAAATATAAGGATAAAGTCCTAAAAAGTTATTACATAGATATAAAAAAAAATAAAGAAGAAAAAATAAATGTTGTTCCATTTGAATAAATTATGGGTCTAATCAAAAACTTTAAAATTCTTTATGTAAAGTATTTAAAAATTGAATTTAAGATTATATTAAAGCGGTTAGGTATTAATCAATAATTAAAAGGAATAATTATTAGTCCAATAAATGTTCTAGTTCAATTTAAAGAATATGGAGAAAATTTTAGTAGAGGGGTTCAAAAAATTGAGAATTAGATAGTTTGTTTATCAAAAATATAATTTATTAGTTTTTATTTTCAATAGCAGGGATAAAATAATTAAAAAAAAAGAAATAATTATAAATAATAAGTATGTTAAATTAAAAAATATATAAAAAAGAAAATTCAATTTTAAAGTTATTATTTTGAGGAATAAAAGAATATTAATTTTTTATTAATAATTTAAATATGACATATTTATGTTATATTTTAACTAATTCTTTTCACTAATCTAAAAGTAATTGTTTGAAGTTTACTATTAAAGATTTAAAAGATCTTTACTTAAATTAGTTATTTAGTGAATTAAAAATTTTTAATTCAATTAATAAAAGAAACGAGGAGAAATAGATTCAATTATAATAGGTATAAAACCTATGATTTGTTCCACAAATTTCAGAACATTGACCAAAAAAATGTTCCCGTCGGTTAATAAAGAAGTTAACTTGATTTAGTCGGCCAGGAGTTGCATCAGCTTTTACTCTTAAAGAAGGGATAGTTCAAGAATGAATAACATCTGCAGCAGTAATTAGTATTCGAATTTGTGTTTTTTATAGGAACTACTATTTGGTTATCAACTTCTAAATAAGCGAAATAAATTTATTTGATTAGAATCTTTAGGAAGTATAAATGAATCAAAAGAAATTTTTTTAAAATCTGAGTATTCATAAGACCAATATCATTGATGTCCTATAGTTTGATAGTTAAAAGTGGGTTTATTGTTTTTCATCTAGTAAATATAATAGTTTTAAAGAAGGAAGTGCAATAAAAATTAAAAATAATTCTAGGTAAAAAGAGTTCAAATTAATTCAATTGATTGTTCTTCTATTAAATAACGATTAGTTAATTTATTTGAAAATAAATTAACTATAAAAGTATGAAATTATTGTAATAATTAAAATTAAAATAATTATATAAAGTCATGAAAAAAAATTATTTGTTCCATTAAAGGAGAAGATCTATTTTGGAAATTTAATTGAGATCAAGTTAGAAATTTCTAAAAAAAAGTTAAACTTTATAAATGGATTTTAAGACCAATGCATTTATTCTGCCATATTAGAAATATATGAAATTATGGGTATTTCATTGAATGAATGTTCGGAAGGAGGATTATTTTGTAATCAATCAATATTAGTTCTTATTTGTATTATTATAAATAATTGTTCGTTGATTAATTATTCTTTCTCATATAATGATTAATAAATATATTATACTTAGAGTGGATAAGATAGACCCCAAAGAAGATAAAAATATTTCATGATAAATATCTATCAGGATAATCTGAATATCGTCGAGGTATCCCGGCAAGTCCTAAGAAATGTTGGGGGAAAAAAAGTTAAATTTACTCCTAAAAAATATAGAAAAAAATTGAATTTTTAATCAATTAGGATTTATTATTAGTCCAGTAAATAAAGGGTATCAATGAATGAATCCCCCAATAATTGCAAAAATAGCTCCTATAGATAAAACATAATGGAAGTGGGCAACAACATAATATGTATCATGGAGTATAATATCAATTGAAGAATTAGCTAAAATAAATTCCTGTTAATCCTCCTATTGTAAATAGAAAAATAAATCCTAATCTTCAAATTAATCTTGGATTATAATTAATTTTTATTACCATGAATTGTAGCTAATCAACTGAAAATTTTAATTCCAGTAGGAATAGCAATAATTATAGTAGCTGATGTAAAATAAGCACGAGTATCAACGTCTATACCTACTGTAAATATATGATGTGCTCATACAATAAAACCCAAAAGTCCAATAGTTATTATAGCATAAATTATTCCCTTAAAAATCCAAATGATTCTTTTTTTCCTCTTTCCTGAGCAAATAATTTGGGAAACAATACCGAATCCTGGTAAAATTAAAATATAAACTTCAGGAATGGCCAAAAAAAATCAAAATAAATGTTGGTATAAAATGGGGTCTCCTCCCCCAGCAGGGTCAAAAAATGATGTATTTAAATTTCGATCAGTTAAAAGTATGGTGATAGCTCCGCTAAAACAGGTAAAGATAGTAATAATAAAACTGCAGTAATAACAACAGATCATACAAATAAAGGTATTTCGATCTAAAGTAATTAGGTTAGAACGTATATTAATAGTAGTAGAAATAAAATTAATAGCCCCTAAGATTGAAGAAATCCCAGCTAAATGTAAAGAAAAAATAGAGAAATCTACTGATCTACCTGAATGAGCTAAATTTCTTGATAGGGGTGGGTAAACCGTTCATCCTGTTCCAGTGCCTCTTTCTACAATTGATCTAATAAGAAGAAAAATTTAAAGAAGGGGGTAAAAGTCAAAATCTTATGTTATTTATTCGAGGAAAGGCTATATCTGGAGCTCCAATTATAAGAGGGACAAGTCAGTTACCAAATCCTCCAATTATAATAGGTATAACTATATAAAAAAAATTATAATAAAAGCGTGAGCTGTTACTAATACGTTATAAATTTGATCATTTAAAATTAAAGAATTAGTAGATCTTAATTCAGTTCGAATGATTATTCTTAAAGAAGTTCCTACTATTCCAGATCAAATTCCAAATATAAAATAAATTGTTCCAATATCTTTATGGTTAGTTGAAAAATATTCATTGTCGCAGTAAAAAAATGGCTGAAATTTAAGCGATAAATTGTAAATTTATTTATAAGATTTAATCTTTTTTACTAAGTTTTATAGTCAATTTCATGATTTTAAATTGCAAATTTAAAGTAGTAAAACTTTTACTAAAACTTAATTAAATTTAATTATTTATAATTTTGAAGATTATTAGTTTGATTAACTTAAAGTTTTAAATTATATAAAATAATGTAATAAAAAAATTAAATGAAAAATCGATAACGAATTTATAAAAATTAAAATAAAAGATTTTTCTGTTTTCACAGAAAAAAAATTTAATTTCATTAAATTTAATTATCATGAAAGAATAAGTTATACGAATATAAAAAAATAAATTAATTAATGAGGTTATAATTAAAATTCCACTAATCATATATATATATTGATTAATTAAAAAAATTAATGATTATTCATTTTGATAAAAACCCTAAAAAATGGAGGTAAACCTCCTAATCTTAATAAATTTAATAAAATAAAAATAATTTATTAAATTTATTTTATTTAAAAAAATTTGATTTAAGTTAAAAATTTTTATTTTATAAAAAGTGATTATTAAAATAAAATTAATAAATGAATAAATAGAAAAAATAAAACTAATCATAAATTTAAATTTATTATTAAGGAAATTAATATTCAACTAATGTGATTAATAGAGGAATAAGACATTAATATAATTAATGATGTTTGATTTAACCCTATGATTCTGCCAATTAAAGCTCTTATGACACAAAAAAAAATAATAATATTCTGTAAAAATCTATAATATAGAATAATTATGGGGATAATTTTTTGTCAAGTTCTTAAAATTAAACAATTAATTCACGTTAGACCTTTTATAGTTTTAGGAAATCAAAAATGGAATGGAGCTGCTCCTATTTTTATTAATAATCTAAAATTTAAAATTAAAAGAATTATTAAATTAAAATAATTTAAGTTGTTGAATGAATCATTTTCTTAAAAAAGTGAGTGAAATAGATGAGAAAAGAAAATTGACAGAGCTAATAGATTGAATTAAAAAATATTTTATTATTCTTTGAGAAGATAAATTATTGAATTTATTTACTATTAAAGGAATGAAAGAAATTAAATTAACTTCTATTCCTATTCATATATTTATAAATGAATTTGATGATAAAAGTAAATATAGTTCTTATAATTTATTATAAAAAAAAAATAAAATCTTTGTTATATTAAAATTGTTAAATATTTTAAAAAAAAAAGATTTACTTTTATAAATGAGGTATGAACTCATTAGCTTGATTTAGCTTATTTTTTATATTTTGATGTATGAAGCATTTAAATTTTTGAAATTTAACGTTATAGTTTAATTCTATAAAATATAATAAAGGTAATATAAATTACTTAATTTATTCTATCAAAATAATCCTTTAATCAGGCACTTTATTTTATAATTAATTTATAAAAATTAGAATGGTAAAAAAATCTATATATACAAATATAATTTTACAAATTTTATAATTATTTATAAAAATTTAGAATGATAAAAAAATCTATATATATATACAAATATAATTTTACAAATTTTATAATTATATTTATAAAAATTAGAATGGTAAAAAAATCTATATATACAAAATATAATTTTACAAAAATTTTATAATTTTTTTAAAAATTAGAATGGTGGTAAAAAAATCTATATATACAAATATAATTTTACAAATTTTATAATTAATTTATAAAAATTTAGAATGGTAAAAAAATCTATATATACAAATATAATTTTACAAATTTTTATAATTAATTTATAAAAATTAGAATGGTAAAAAAATCTATATATACAAAATATAATTTTACAAATTTTATAATTAATTTATAAAAATTAGAATGGTAAAAAAATCTATATATACAAATATAAAATTTTACAAATTTTATAATTAATTTATAAAAATTAGAATGGTAAAAAAATCTATATATACAAATAATATAAATTTTACAAATTTTATAATTAATTTATAAAAATTAGAATGGTAAAAAAAATCTATATATACAAATATAATTTTACAAATTTTAATTTATATATTATTCATTTATACAAATTAATTAAAAAAAAAAAAAATAAAAATAAAATTTTAATTTTATATATTATTCATTTATATAAATTAATTAAAAAAAATAAATAAATTAAAATTTTAATTTATATATTATTTATTTATATAAATTAATTAAAAAAAATAAATAAATTAAAATTTAAAATTAAAATTTTATTTATATATTTTCATTTATACAAATTCATTTAAATATAAAATAATTAAAAAAAAAAAAAAATAAATAAATTAAAATTTTAATTTATATATTATTCATTTATACAAATTAATTAAAGAAAATAAATAAATTAAAATTTTAATTTATATATTATTCATTTATATAAATTAATTAAAAAAAATAAATAAATTAAAATTTTAATTTATATATTATTCATTTATACAAATTAATTAAAGAAAATAAATAAATTAAAATTTTAATTTATATATTATTCATTTATATAAATTAATTAAAAAAAATAAATAAATTAAAAATTTTAATTTATATATATTTCATTTATATAAATTAATTAAGAAAAATAAATAAATTAAAATTTTAATTTATATATTATTCATTTATATAAATTAATTAAAGAAAAAAAAATAAATTAAAATTTTAATTTATATATTATTCATTTATATAAATTAATTAAAAAAAATAAATAAATTAAAAATTTTAATTTATATATTATTATTTATATAAATTAATATAAATTAAAAAAAAAAAATAAATTAAAATTTTAATTTATATATTATTCATTTATATAAATTAATTAAAAAAAAATAAATAAATTAAAATTTTATTTATATATTATTCATTTATACAAATTAATTAAAGAAAATAAATAAATTAAAATTTTAATTTATATATATATTATTTATATTTATTAATTAAAGAAAAAAAAATAAATTAAAATTTTAATTTATATATTATTCATTTATATAAATTAATTAAAAAAAAAAAAATAATTAAAAATTTTATTTTATATATTATTATATTATTAAATTAAAAATTAATTAAAAAAAAAATAATAAAAAAAATTTTAATTTATATATTATTCATTTTTATAAAATTAATTAAAGAAAATAAAAAATTAAATTAAAATTTTAATTTATATATTATTCATTTATATAAATTAATTAAAAAAATAAATAAATTAAAATTTTAATTTTTTATATATTATTATTCATTTATATAAATTAATTAAAAAAAATAAATAAATTAAAATTTTAAAAAATTTATATATTATTCATTTATACAAATTAATTAAAGAAAATAAATAAATTAAAATTTTAATTTATATTATTTATTAATTTATATAAATTAATTAAAAAAAAAAAATAAATTAAAATTTTAATTTATATATTATATATTTATATAAATTAATTAAAAAAAAAAAATAAATTAAAAAATTTAATTTATATATTATTTATTTATATAAATTAATTAAAGAAAATAAATAAATTAAAATTTTAATTTATATATATTATTCATTTATATAAATTAATTAAAGAAAAAATAAATAAATTAAAATTTTAATTTATTATGAATATTAATATAATATTAAAAAATTGATTTATATATTATATTATAAAAAACTATTTATATTGTTGAAATTTAAAGTTAATTTTAACTTTAATATTTATTATATGTATATATATATATATAATAAAAAATTTTTTTTGATAAATAAAAATTTTAAAAAATTTTAATTTGATTTAAAATATATAATTTTAAAAAATTAAAGAAATTTAGATTTAGTAATATTTTTAAATAATTAATAAATTTTTGTGCCAGCAATTGCGGTTATACTAAAAATTAATTAAATATTTTATAAAAAATTAATATTTAATTTAAAATTTTAAATTAAAATTATTAGGTAAAATTTTAATTTTTTTAAAAAATTTTATTATTTAATAATTATATGAAGTTTAAAAAACATTTAATAAACTAGAATTAGATACTCTATTATTAAAGTTAAATTAATAAATATAAGGTATTAAAAGTTATATTCTTTAAACTTAAAAAATATGGCAGTATTTTAATTAAATTAGAGGAATCTGTTTATTGATTGATATTCCACAATTAATTTTACTTAATTTTATAAGTTTATATATCGTTGTTATAAAAATTTATTTAAGAATTTAAAATTTTAAATTTTATATACAAAAATTATATCAAATCAAGATGTAACTATAATTAAGAATTTAATGGATTATTTATAAATAAATTTATTGAATAATTTTTTGAAAATTAAAAAAATTAAAATGAGATTTGAAAGTAATTTAATTTATTTAAATTAAATGATTAAATTTTAAAATATGTACATATTGCCCGTCACTTTCATTTTAAATTGAAATAAGTCGTAACATAGTAGAAATACTGGAAAGTGTTTCTAGAAAGAACAAATTAAAACTTTAAAGTAAAGTAATTCATTTACATTGAAAATTTAATGTGCAATTCATTTTAATTTGAAATTTTAAAATTAATTTAAAGATTTAAGAAATTTATTTTATTATTTAAATTAATAAATTAAATAAATATTTTTGTAAATTTTAGTATTTTTTTTGAAATAATTAAATAATTTATATAAAATTAGTATAGAAATAGAATTTTGAAAAAATAAGAAAATTTTTTTTATTTTAAAGTAAATTTAATTTATTGTATCTTGTGTATCAGAGATTATTAAAATAAATTTATTTAAATTAATTTTTTCGAAACTAAAAGAGTTAATTAGTAAAATTATATTATTTATTGTAATATAAATATTAAAAAAATTTTTTTTTGAAATGAAATGTTAAACGATTTTAGTTATATCTAATTATTAAAGAAAAAAATTTAATTTTATTATTTAATAAATAAATATTTTTTTTTTTATAAATATTTAATTTAAATAGTTATATTTATTGGGATTAGCTAGTAAATAAATTATTAAATTTTAAATTAAATAAAAATAAATTTATAAAAATAAAATTATTTAATAATTATATTTTTTTATAAAAAATTTATTATATATATAAAAAATTTAAGTTATTATAAAATTAATAAAAATTTATTTAATTATTTTTTAAAATTATGTAAAAAAAGAAATAATGATAATATTAGTATATAAATAAATTAATAAAATTAAAAATTTTATTAAATATTAAAATTAAGAATTCGGCAAAAATTTATATTCGCTTGTTTAACAAAAACATGTCTTTTAGAATAAATAATTTAAAGTCTAATCTGCCCCCTGAAATTTATTTTAAAGGGCTGCGGTATTTGACCGTACAAAGGTAGCATAATAATTAGATTTTTAATTGAAATCTTGAATGAATGATTGGACGAGATATAATCTGTTTTATATTAATTAATAGAATTTAATTTTTTTTAGTTAAAAAGCTAAAATTTATTTAAAAGACGAGAAGACCCTATAAATTTTTATAATAATATTTTTAGAAATTTTTTTAAAATTTAAAAATTAAATAAGTATAATTATTTTGTTGGGGCGATAAAAAAATTTAATTAACTTTTTTATAAAATTAATTTAAATTAAAATTTTTTATTTAAAAAGATTTATTAATAATATAATTTTTAGACTAAAATACTTTAGGGATAACAGCGTAATTTAAATTTTAAGTTCTTATTAAAATTAAAGTTTGCGACCTCGATGTTGGATTAAAATTTAATTTAAATGCAAAAGTTTAAATCTTAAGTCTGTTCGACTTTTAAAATTTTACATGATCTGAGTTCAAACCGGTGTGAGCCAGGTTGGTTTCTATCTTTAAATAAAAATTTATATTTTAGTACGAAAGGAATATTTATTTAAATTTATATTTTAATTTAATTGATTAAATTTAAATTAAAATTATTTTGACAGAAAAATGTGTTAAATTTAGAATTTAATTATATGTTTATATAACATAGATAATAATTAATAATTATGAGATTTATATATTTTTAATTATTTATATTTTTTTAATGATTGTTTTTTATTAGTTAGAGTTGCGTTTTTTACTTTATTAGAACGAAAGGTACTGGGTATATTCAAGTTCGTAAAGGACCTTTAAAAGTTGGATTTTTAGGAATTATTCAACCTTTTAGTGATGCTATTAAATTATTTACTAAAGAATTTGTATTTCCGTATAATTCAAATTATTATTTATTTTTTTTTGCTCCGATATTAAGTATATTAATTTAGATTATGATTATGAGTGATAATTCCTTATTATATATTTTATTTTTAAGATTTAATTTAGGGTTTTTATTTATTCTAAGATGTTTAAGAGTAAGAGTTTATTTTGTAGTAATTTCTGGTTGGGCTTCTAATTCTAATATGCTAAACTAGGTAGTTTACGAGGATTAGCTCAAACTATTTCTTACGAGGTTAGGTTAGCTTTAATTTTTTTTATCTCCTATATTATTAATGGGGGTTATAATTTAATAAATTTAATATTTTATCAAGAAAATATTTGATTTTTATTTTTAATAATTCCTTTAATATTAAGAATATTTTCTTCTATACTAGCAGAATTAAATCGAGCTCCTTTTGATTTATAGAAGGTGAAAGAGAATTAGTTTTCTGGGTTTAATGTAGAATATAGAAGAGGAGGATTTGCTTTAATTTTTCTTGCCGAATATTTAAGAATTTTATTTATAAGAATATTATTTAGATTAGTTTTTTTAGGAGAAATGTTTATCATTTATTTTTTTTTTAAAAATTAATAATTTTAGGTTTTATATTTATTTGAGTTCGCGGGTCTCTTCCTCGTTATCGTTATGATAAATTAATAAATTTAGCTTGAAAATCTTATTTACCTATTTCTTTAAATTATTTATTTTTTTTTTTTGTATAATAATTATTTTATGTAATTTTTTTAGTAAAATTAATAAAATAATTTATTTTATCTTAAGTTTTCAAAACAAATGCTTTGTGGTTAAGCTAATTAATTTAAATTAATTGATCTCAAATTTTGGGGATTAAAGGATTTAAAATAAAATATATAAAATATAAAATTGTTAACACTTGTCTTAATGTTATATATGGATCTTCTATTGGGCATCTTCCTAATCAGGTTAAAATTAGAAAAATAAAAATAAATATTCAAAATATAATTTTATTTAAAGTATAAAATTGAATACCTTTAATATTTTTTATAAAAGTGAAAGGTATATTAAATAAAATTAAAATTGATATTAATAAAGCAATTACTCCCCCCTAAATTTATTAGGAATAGATCGTAAAATTGCGTATGCAAATAAAAAATATCATTCTGGTTGAATGTGAATTGGAGTTACTAAAGGATTAGCCGGGATGAAATTATCGGGTCTCCCTAGGATAAAGGGTCTTTTTAGGCATAAAAATTAAAATAATTAAGAAAAAAATAAAAACCCCTATTAAATCTTTAAAAGTGAAATAAGGATGAAAAGGAATTTTGTCAATATTATTGTTAATTCTTAAAGGGTTTCTTGAACCAGTTTGATGAAGGAATATTAAATGAATCATTGTTATTATTAAAATGATAAAGGGTATAATAAAATGAAATATGAAAAAAAATCGATTTAGTGTAGCATTGTTTACTGAAAATCCCCCTCAAATTCACTGGACTAAATCAGTACCTAAATAAGGAAATGCTGACAATAAATTAGTAATTACTGTTGCTCCCCAGAAAGATATTTGTCCTCATGGTAGGACATACCCTATAAATGCTGTTATTATGCACAATAAAAAAATAATAATTCCTACTATTCATGTAAATTTAAATATAAATGATTCGTAATAAATTCCTCGTCCGATGTGTAAATATAAACAAATAAAAAAAAATGAAGCTCCATTAGTGTGAATAATTCGAATTAATCACCCTTCATTTACATTTCGATAAATATGATTTAACCTAGAGAAAGCTATTTCTACGTTAGGAATGTAGTTTATTGTTAAAAATAAGCCTGTAATAATTTGTATAATTAAACAAACTCCTAAAATTGATCCCATATTTCATATAAAAGAAATATTAGATGGAGTTGGTAAATTTACTAAAGAGTTAGTTATAATTTTTAAAAATAGGGTGAGTTTTTGAAATTGAAGAAAATTTTGAATTTTTCATTATAGTTTAATATACGTATAGGATTATGTTTTAAATTAGTGATTTTAATAGTAATGATTAATACTATTAATAAAATATATTATTATTAAAATGGTTAAATATATTTTCATTTTCATTATAAAAGTTTGATAAAAATAAATTATTTTCTAAATTTAAAAAAAAAAAAAAATTTATTAATTTTGTTATTTCTATATTAATGAAATTATTATTTAAAGGAATAAAATAAGTAATTAAAGTAAAAATTAGGATTATTGATAAATATTTTTTATCAAAATTTAAGATTTTATTAGAAGTTAATCTAGAAATGTAAATAAATAAAACTAGTAATCCTCCAATAAATGTTAAAAATATAATATATGATATTCAAAAAGTTTGACTAATTATTCCAATTATTGTTGTAATTAAGGAAGTTTGAATTACTAAATTAATAGTAATTAATAAAGGATGGGATATTTTTAAAATTTTTATATTAATTAATGTAAATAGAATTATTAAAATAGGTATAATTTTGATATTCAGGAAATAGTTTAAAGAAAATAATAATTTTGGAGATTATAGAAAAATAAAATAATTTTTTCCTGAAGTTTTAAAAGATTATATTCTTATCTTTGAATTACAAAATCAATGTTTTTTTTAAACTAATAAAACTAATGAAAATTTTATTAATAAGTTACTTTTTATTTATTAATTATTTAATAAGAAATTTTTTATTTTCTTTAAATCGTAAACATTTATTAGTAGTTTTATTAAGATTAGAATTAATTATATTAATTATATTTTTATACATTTATAGGTATATATTATTGATTGAAAGATTTTATTTTATAGTACTATTTTTAATTTTGACTGTTTGTGAGGGAGTTTTAGGGGCTATCTATTTTAATTTATATGATTCGTATGTGTGGAAACGATTATATTCAAATTTTTTAGAATTTTATAATGATAAAATTTATTTATATTTTTTAAGATTTATAATTTTATTTTTTTTTAAAAAAAAAAAATTTTGATTAATTCAAATATTTTTTTTTATTTATAATTTTATTATTTATAATATTTTCTTTAAATTTATTAAATTTTACTAATTTAAGATATTATTTTGGGTGTGATTTAATTTCTTATTTCTTAATTTTATTAAGTTTATGAATCAGAAGATTAATAATCTTGTCTAGATTAAAAATTTGTCGGAGAAATAATTTTAAAAATTTATTTATTTTAAATGTAATATTTTTATTATTAATATTATATTGTACTTTTAGATAATAAATTTATTTATGTTTTATTTATTTTTTGAGGTTTCTTTAATTCCTATTTTATTTTTTAATTATAGGATGAGGTGTTCAACCTGAACGAATTCAAGCCGGCATATATTTACTATTTTATACTTTATTTGTTTTCTTTACCCTTATTATTGGGTATTTTTTATATAAATCAAATATTTTTTATTCTTATCTATTTGTTTATTAAAAGAAGTAAAATTATTTTATGTGCCCATTTATTTTATAATAATTATAGCTTTTTTAGTTAAAATTCCTATATTTTCAGTCCATTTATGGCTGCCTAAAGCACATGTCGAAGCTCCAATTAGAGGTTCAATAATTTTAGCAGGAATTATATTAAAATTAGGGGGATATGGAATTATTCGAGTAATGATATTTTTATTAAATTTAAAATAAAAATTAAGATTTATTTTTATTAGAATTAGATTAATTGGAGCTTTTTTGGTTAGATTAATATGTTTTTTTTCAAGTAGATTTAAAATCTTTAGTAGCTTATTCTTCTGTAGTTCATATGGGATTAATAGTAAGGGGGTTATTAACTTTATCAAACTGAGGTATATCTGGTAGATATTTATTAATAATTGGTCATGGTTTGTGTTCTTCAGGTTTATTTTGTTTAGTAAATTTTAATTATGAGCGATTACATAGACGTAATTTATTTATTAATAAAGGATTATTAGTTATAATACCTTCATTAAGATTATGATGATTTCTTTTTTTAGCTGGAAATATAGCAGCCCCCCCTTCTTTAAATTTATTGGGGGAGGTAAGTTTATTGGTTAGACTAATTAGATATTCTTGAATTTTAGTGTTTATGTTAGCTTTAGTATCTTTTTTTTCTGCTGGGTATAGCCTTTATTTATTTTCTTTTATGCAACATGGAAGATTTAAATTAAGATTATCGAGTTATTTTATAAATGAGTCTCGGGAATATTTATTATTATTTTTACATTGAATTCCATTAAATTTAATAATTTTTAAATTTAGATATTTTAATATTTTTTAAATTAATTTAAATAGTTTAATTAAAATATTAATTTGTGGAATTAAAGATACATTTTTATGTTTTAAATTATTTATTTTTTTAATTTATTTAATTTATTTAGATTAGTTTTATTAATTTTTAGAATGCTAATAATATTTTTAGGAAATATTTTTTTATATAAAGATTTAAGAATTTTTTATGAATTTAGGTTTCAAATTTTTTAATTCTATAGACTTAGTAATAATTTTTTTTATTTGATTGAATGTCAAGAATTTTCATTGGGGTTGTTTTTTTAATTTCTAGAATAGTTGTATTTTATATAAAAAAAGTTATATAGCAGTTGATTTTAATAAATTACGATTCTTGTTGTTAGTTATGCTATTTATTATATCAATAATATTTATAATTATTAGTCCAAATATATTAAGAATTTTGTTAGGTTGGGATGGATTAGGCTTAGTTTCTTATTGTTTAGTAATTTATTACCAAAAATGTTAAATCTTATAATGCTGGTATATTAACTATTTTATCTAATCGTATCGGTGACATTGCAATTTTATTTAGAATTGTTTGAATATTAAATTATGGAGATGAAACTTTATTTTTTTATTTATATTACATAAAATATGATTGATCAATAAAATTAATTGGAAGAATAATTTTATTAGCAGGAGCTACTAAAAGAGCTCAAATTCCTTTTTCTTCATGACTTCCTGCAGCTATAGCAGCCCCTACTCCTGTGTCTGCTTTAGTTCATTCTTCTACCTTAGTAACTGCTGGGTTTATTTAATTATTCGATTTAGAAGATTAAATAAAATTCTAAATTATTTACATTTTTAATATTTTTGGGTATAATAACTATATTTATGTCAGGTATTGGGGCAAATTTTTGAATATGATTTAAAAAAAATTATTGCTTTAATCTACTCTTAGTCAATTAGGATTAATAATAATAATTTTAGGGGCTGGTTTTAGGGTTTTAGCATTTTTTTCATTTATTAATTCATGCTTTTTTTAAAAGTTTGTTATTTTTATGTGCAGGGGTTATAATTCACAGATTTAAAGATAATCAGGACATTCGTTTTTATAATGGGAGGAGTAAAATTTATACCTTTTATTGGGAGTTTTTTTATTATTTCTAATATGGCGTTATGTGGAGTTCCTTTTTTTAGCTGGATTTTATTCTAAAGATTTAATTTTAGAATCAATATTTTGTTTAAATTTAAATTTAATTAGGTTAGGACTAGCTTATTTTTCCACAGGTCTTACTGTTAGGTACACAATTCGTTTAATATTTTGAAGTTTATTTTCTGAATTTAACTTTTCTGCTTTAATAAATTTTCATTTTGAAGAAAAAAACTATAACTAAAAGAATATTTATTTTATTTTTATTAAGGATCCTGGGGGGATCGATATTTCTGTGATTAATTTTACCACAAATTAAATTTATTTTATCTTCCTATAAGATTAAAACTATTAGTTTTATTTGTAATTGGAGGGGGAATTATTATTGGTAGTTTATTAAGGTATAGATATAATATAAAAAATTTTTATCTATGATTTAAATTAAAAGATTTTTAGGAAGAATATGATTTATAATTTTTATAAGAACTAATGGAATAATTATTTTATTTTTAAATTGAGGAATTTTATTTATAAAAAATTTATAGATTTTGGTTGATTTGAAAATTTAAATTTTTTTAAATTTTAAATTAAATTTTAATAAATCTATAAATTTAATGCATAAATTTTCATATTAATTATGTTAAAATTTACATTATAATTTTTATTATATGAATTTTTTTTATTATTTCTTTACTTATAATTATTTAATTTAAATAACTTATAAAGAGTGTAGTATTGAAGATACTAAATGATTTTTTAAATCTTTAAATATATATATATATATATAATATATTATAAATATATATAATATATATATATATATTATAAAAAATAAAATTTTTAATTTTATCTTGAAAAAATAATTGTTTTTTTAAAACTATATAAATTACAGAATATTAATGTTTAGTACAATCTATAAGTTAAATTAAAGTTAACGTTTATTATTTCTTTAATTAATTATTAATCATTTTTTTTCATTAACAATGAAATACCTCTTTTTTGGTTTTAATTAATTAAATAGAGAGTAGTTATTATACTCAATTATTAAGTCGAAGTTAATTGCTTTTTAGCTTTCTATTTTAAGGTAAGTCTAGGACTTTTTTTGAATGCAAATCAAATATTTTAAATAAATTATAACCCTAAAATTAATTATTTCAATTTAATATATTTAAATTTCATTCATAATATAACCCTGAAGTCAAAATTATAATAAAAAAAGTAGAAATAGAAATTCAAATTAAATATGTTAGCGATATTGTTTAAAAAATTATAGGTATAAATTAGACAAATTTCTACATCAAAAAATAAAAAAATAATAGTAATTATAAAAAAATGTATTGAAAAAGGTAGTCGGGCTAAAGATTTTAGGGTCAAATCCGCATTCAAAGGGAGATAATTTTTCAGATAATCCATTTTCACTATTTTTTGATAAAATTACTGAAATTGAAATATATTAATAGATTTACAAAAAAAAACTAAAATAATAATTATTATAATTATATATATTATTTTTATTTAAAAATTAATCATTTTGATTGGAAATCAAATATACTGGTATATATTATATAAATATTTAAAGATCTTCATATTGAATACATAACTACATAAAAAAATAATCATAGACGACATCAACAAAATGTCAGTATCAAGCTGCAGCTTCTAAACCAAAATGATGATTTTATTTTTGATTATTTATGTGTCGAAATTAGGCATACTATATTTTTATTAGTAATCTATCTATTATGAAATCCGTGTTTAATACAGATTGCTGTAAAATTAAATGAAGTTCCATATAATGTCTAGGCGGGGGGGGGGGGGCGGGTTGATGAGGGAAATGGGAGGTGGGGCTTCCCTATGTGTATTTCGTATGCTTGAAGTATTGTATGATAAATTCCGAAGTAAGATCATTTAACAATATTAATTAGGGATTGAAATTGGTGGTTGTTTTTACAATATTGATTGCATCAAGTTACAGGAATTCCCTTTTTTTTAAAATTTAATGGGAAATTTGAATGGGTTTAAATTAATATAAGTTAAATTGATATAGGGGAATATATATTTAAATTAATCCTTGAATTAAGAATTTGTTTAGAATAATAGACTCATAGAAACATTAAAAATATAAAAATAATCAGGTACAAAAGAATATTATTCCCAAACGAATCCTTATGTAATTTTCAAATTTAAGTGTAATTTATGATTTCTTAATGAGATATATGATAATAATACATTATTGTAATATTTGAGAAAGTAGTATTAAAAGTAATTTACATATATATGTATTCATGTAATAAAATTAAAATTTTTTTCAATATTAATTTAGTTATGGTAATCTAAAGCGTCCAGATAAGTTTAGGGTATTTATGATAACTAAATGAAAGGTTATTCTGGTGAGTTGTAAATTAATTACTATCGTGAAATTTAAAGTCCTTAAAATATAAACCTACATAAACTTAATAAAAGAATAATGCGAATTATCATAATTAATAAAAAAAGTATTTTGAATAAATAATAATTAAGATATTATTATTGATAATAAATTATTGAGCTTAATAAGTATGAATAAGTTCCTGCAATTATATTTGCTATTAATCGGAACTAGAGTTATTGGACGAATAATGTTCTAATCGTTTCAATTAAAACTATAAAGATATAAGAGAAGGGGTTCTTGAGGAACTAATGATAAATATATGTTGCGTGTTATTATCCCCAAAAATTTAAATGGAGTCCATAGGTAATGCATAGAAGGATTTTATTATTATGTACTTGTTCTAGTGAATAAAGGTAAAGTCTAAAAAGTTTTACATAGAATAAAAAATAAAGAAAAAAATAAATGTTGTTCCATAGAATAATTATGTCTAACAAACTTAAATTCTTTATGTAAGTATTTAAAATGAATTATTAAGATTATATTAAAGCGGTTAGGTATTAATCAATATAAAAGAATAATTATTAGCAATATGTTCTAGTTCTCATTTAAAGATGGAGAAAATTTAGTAGAGGTCAAAATGGAATAGATTTTATCATATTTAATTTATTAGTTTTATTTCAATAGCAGATAAAATTATAAAAAGAAAATATAAATAATAAGTATGTTAAATTAAAATATAAAAAAGAAATATAGAAAATTAGATGGAATAATCAATTTTGAATAGATTAGTTTGGTTTTAAATTTTAAAATTTTTATATAAAATAGATATTTTATGTGTGAGTTAAGAATATTTGCTATAAGTTTACTACTAATTCAAAGTAATTTGATAAGAGATTTATATAGAATGTTGTTTGTTGGTAGGGATGTGAATGTTGTGTATTGCAATGATAAAAAGTACGATGAGATATAGAAATTTAGTTTAGAGGTGTTAGGATATAGATACCTCATAATAGAATCCAAAAGGGGAGAATCAATGACCGATAAAAATGGTTACGGCGGTTATTAAGGATAGTTAACTATGATTTATGTTATTATGATTAGGAGTTTAATGTTAGATTATAAAAATAATAAATATGAATTTTTGGTGGGAAGATTTAGTTTTGCAGTCAGTATATTTTGATTGGGGTTTGTTTAAGGAATTATAGGAACTCTTATTGTTAAGAGTTTTTAATGGGGTATATTAGATGTAATGGGTGGGATTTGTATTATTAATAGAAGTAGTTTTGAATCAATGAAAAGTGAATTGTATTAAACGAGTTATGCATAATATATGTGGTATGTGATTGGTCCTATAGGTTGATAATGTAAGTGGGTTTTTGAGTTTGGATCTGGTTGATATTAATAGTTTTAACAAGAAGGATGACATTGTGCGCCCAAGTGCAAAAAATTAAAATTAATTCTAGGTTAAAAGAGTTTTGATTAGTGTTAATTGTTTATTGGTGAATAAATAACGGGGGTTTGGTTATTTGAAACATAAGGATAATTGGTAATGGGTGAAATTATTGTAGTTGATTAAAAGTAATATTGATTGTATGAAAGTGATGAAAGTAACTTTTTAGTAGATCATATTAAGATGATATTTTGGATAATGTTAATTTAATGTGAGTAATATGAATTTCTACTTTAAGTTTGGATTCTTAATATTGAAATGATTTTAGACCAATGGGGTTTAGAGCCATAGTTAGAAATATTGAAATAATGGAGTTTTTTTAAAAGGAATGGGATTATTTAGTTTTGAGATTTGTAATTAGTAATCAATAGGTTAATGGGTATTTATTTAGAATGTTATAAAAAACTTTATATGGATGATTAATTATCCAACATTATTAATAATGAGGAAATATATTAGTTCATATTGTGAGAGGATAAGATAATGGTAAACAAATTTTAAATTGATAATTAATGTTAATATCTGTTGGGATAATTTGGTATATTTTTAGAGTATAAGTCCTCTAAGAAATGTTGGGGGGAAAAAAGTTAACGATTTAAAACGATTGTAAAATATAGAAAAAAAGTGTTTGGGGTTTAATCAATTATTAGGATGAAATATTGGTACAGGTAAAATAAAGGTTGTCAATGAAAAATTTAAGGATTATTGTTTAAAAAAAATGCTCCTATAGAAAAACTCAAAATGGACAGGAGGCACAATGGGTATTTAAGATATTTAAGGGTAAATAACAATCTAAAATATATTAGGGTAAATAATTACTGTTATATGTCCTGAGTATGGTACATAGAAAAAATAAAAATTAAAATTTGGAATTATTATTTTTATATTAATTTGTAATACCATTGTAATTGGTGGTTAATCAACTGAAGATTTTAGTATGAGGTAGGAGTATAGTGATAATAATGGTTTAGTAGTTGATTTGTAAAATGGGTAAAGATGAGTAAATGGTGTATTATGGTGGTAAATAATGATGTGCTCTTAATATAAAAACCAAAAGTCCAATAGTTATTATAGCATAAATTATCCTAAATACATCAAAATGATTCTTTTTTTTCCTCTTTCATGTGCAATAATTTGGGAAAACAATACCGTTTCGGTTAAAATTAATAATATAAACATTCAGGGATGGCCAATATTCAAAATTAAATGTTGGTATTAAATGGTGTCTCCTAATTAAGCAGGGTCAAAAAAATGATGTATTTAAATTTCTGATCAGTTAAAAGTATGGTGGTATAGCTCCGCGCTAAAACAAGGTAAAGATACACGTAATTATTAATAAACAACTGCTGTAATAACAAAGATTCTGGAATACAAATAAAGGGTATTCGATCTCAAAGTAATTAGGTTTTGAAAGTATATTAATAGTAGTAGAAATAAAATTAATAAGCCCCAGTATTAGTTTGGATTGAGCGTTCCCAGCGATAATTGTGTAATAGTAAAAAAAATAGAGAAATTTATGATCTACAATGATTGAGCTTTATTTCTTGATAGCGCGTGGGTAAACCGTTCATCCGTGTTCCCATTGCCTCTTTCTACATATTGATTAATAAGAATTAAAATTTATTTAAGAAGGGCGTTTTATGAGTCAAAATCTTATGTTATGTTATTCGAGAATGCGCTTTTTTCTGGAGCTCCTATTATATTTTTTTGACATTTATTTGAGAAATATTTCAATTTATTAATTGGTTGTTTTATTTTTCGTATTATAATTATTGTGTGTGTTAGTTCGTTTTAATTCGTTTTATTTTGATCACTTTTAAAATTGTTGTATATTAGTAGATCTTTATTCAGTTTTAATGATTAGTTTTTTAAGAAGTTCCTACTATTCCATGATTCAAATTCCAAATATAAAATTATATGTTCAAATATCTTTATGGGTTAGTTGATATAATATTCATTGTTCGCAGTTGATGTTGGTGTGTGAAATTTAAGCGATTAATTTGTGTTAAAAATTATTTTTAAGATTTAATCTTTTTTTACTAAGTTTTATAGTCAATTTCATGATTTTAACGTTGTTTTTATCAATTTTTAGTAAAACTTTTACTTAAAAACTTAATTAAATTTTAATTATTTTATTAATTTGAAGATTTTTAGTTTGATTGTACGTTAAAGTTTTAAATTTTATTTATATAATGTAATTAAAAATTAATATTGAATTATCTGATTACGAATTTTATAAAAATTATTAAATTATAAAGATTTTTCTGTTTTCACAGTAGAAGCAAAATTTTTAATTTCATTAAATTTAATTTATCATGATGTAGAATTTGTTATATCACGAATATAAAAAAGATAAATTATTTTATGAGGTTATAATTAAAATTCCACTAATCTTTATATTTTATATTGATTTTTTAAAATTGTAATGATTATTCTTTTGATAAAAATACCAATAAATTTTTGGAGGTTAAACCTTCTATATATCTTAATAAATTTAATAAAATAATATAATTTATTTAAATTTTATTTTATTTAATAAAAATTTGATTTAAGTTTAAAAAAAAAATTTTTTATTTTATAATGTGTTGTATTAAAATTATATTTAATAAATGTTTATTAATTAGAAACATATAAACTATTTCATAAATTTAAATTTTATTATTAAGGAAATTTAATATTTCAAATATGTGATTAATTGAGGAATAAGACATTAATATAATTAATGATGTTTGATTTTATTAACCCTATGATTCTGCCAATTTAAAGCTCTTATGACACAAAAAAAAAATATTATAATATATGTAAAAATTATTATAATATATGATAATTATGGGGATAATTTTTTGTCAAGTTCTTAAAATTTAAAACAATTAATTTCACGTTAGACCTTTTATTAGTTTTAGGAAATCAAAAATGGAATAAAAGGAGCTGCTCCTTGTTTTTTATTAATAATCTAAAATTTAAAATTAAAAGAATATTGTTTATTAATTTAAATAATTTAAGTTGTTGAATTCATTTTCTTAAAAAAAGTGAGTTGAAATAGATGAGAAATGAGAAATTGACAGAGCTAATTTGTATGTTGAATTTTTTTGAATTTTTTATTATTCTTTGTGGATGAGAAATTATTGAATTTATTTATACTATTAAAGGAATGAAAGAAATTAAATTAAATTCTATTCCTAGTCATATATTTATAATTGTGATTTGATGATAAAGTAGTATTATATTGTTCTTATATTTATTATAAATAAAATATAAAATCTTTGTTATTCTTTTAAATTGTTTAATTTTTTTAATAAAAAATAGATTTATTTTTTAAATGATCGGTATGAAACTCATTAGCTTGATTTAGCTTATTTTTTTATATTTTGAGGTTTGTAGCATTTAATTTTTGAATTTATTTTTGACAATTATATGTTTTATTTGCGGTCTATAAAAATATTATAAACTTACTTATAATTTACTTAATTTATTCTTATCAAAATAATCCTTTAATCAAGGCACTTTATTTTTATAATTTTATTTATAAAAAATTAGAATGGTATAAAAATATTCTATTTTATACAAATATAATTTTACAAATTTTATAATTAATTTTATAAAATTTAAATGAAGATAAAAAAATCTTATTTTTTACAAATATAAGTTTTAAAATTGTTTGATTTATTTTATAATAATTTAGTTGGTTTTATAATTCTATTTATACACAAAAAACAATTTTACAATTTTATAAATTCGTTTTTATATTTAAATATAATAAGAAAAAAAAATCTATAATATACAAATATAATTTTACAAATTTTATAATTAATAATATAAAAATTAGAAATGGTTTAAAAAAATTTTTATATACAAAATATAATTTTACAAATTTTTATAATTATTTTATAAAAAATTTCTAGAATGGTAAAATAAAATCTATTATTATCTCAAATAAACTAATTTTACAAAATTTTATAATTAATTTGATAAAAATTAGAATGGTAAAAATAATCTATTATATTCATACAATTATAATTTTACAAATTTTTAATTTTTATTTTTATAAATTTTACATTTGTTATAGAATGGTTTAAATATTGTTTTGTTTTAGTAATTTATAAATTTTCTCAAATTTTTTATAATTAATTTATAAAAATTAAGAATGGTATATGTAAATCTATTTTTTAAGTCATTTTAATTTTTACAATTTTTAATTTATTTATTAATCATTATATATTAATTAATTAAAAAATATTTATTAAATTAAAATTTTTGTTTATATATTTTTCATTTATTGGTTTTTTAATTAATTTATTAAATATTTATATTTAAAATTTTAATTATATATTATTCATTTATATATATTAATTAAAAAAAATAAATAAATTTAAAATTTTAATTATATATTATTCATTTTATTTAATTAATTAAAAAAAAATAAATAAATTAAAAATTTTAATTTATTATATTATTCATTTATATAAATTAATTAAAAAAAAATAAATAAATTAAAATTTTTAATTATTATATTATTCATTTTATTAAATTAATTAAAGAAAATAAATAAATTAAAATTTTTAATTTATATATTAATTCATTTATATAAAATTAATTAAAAAAAATAAAATTTTAAAATTTTAATTTATTATATTATTCATTTATATAAAATTAATTAAAAAAATAAATAAATTAAAATTTTAATTTATATATTATTCATTTATATAAAATTAATTAAAAAAATAAATAAATTAAAATTTTAATTTATATATATTCATTTATATAAATTAATTAAAAAAAATATTAAATAAATTAAAATTTTAATTTATAATATTATTCATTTTATAAATTAAATTTTTAATTAAAATTTTAAATAAATTAAAATTTTAATTTATATATATTCATTTATATAAATTAATTAATTAAAAAAAATAAATAAATTAAAATTTAATTGTAATATAATTATTTATTTTATAAAATTAATATATAAGAAAATAAATAAATTAAAATTTAATTTATATATTATTCATTTATATAAATTAATTAAATGAAAATAAATAAAAATAAAAATTTTATTTTAATATTATTCATTTATTAAATTAATATAAAAAAATATAAATAAATTAAAATTTTAATTTATATATTATTTTTATAATAAATTAATTAAAAAAAATAAATAAATTAAAATTTTAATTTATATATTTTATTCATTTATACAAATTAATTAAAGAAAATAAATAAATTAAAATTTTAATTTATTATATTTATTCAATTTATATAAATTAATTAAAGAAAATAAAAATAAAATTAAAAATTTTAATTTTTATATTATTCAATTTTATAAATAAATTAAAAAAATATAATAAATT
Organism: Micrasema minimum; assembly: GCA_022494985.1. NCBI lineage: Eukaryota > Metazoa > Arthropoda > Insecta > Trichoptera > Brachycentridae > Micrasema > Micrasema minimum. The sequence goes on along the minus strand of JAGVSP010000001.1, from coordinate 79,427 downwards.
AAAATTTTTAATTTATATATTATTCATTTTATACAAAATTTAAAGAAAAAATATAAATAATTAAAATTTTAATTTATATATTATTCATTTATATAAAATTAATTAAAAAAAATAAATAATTAAAAATTTTAATTTTATATATTATTCATTTATATAAATTTAATTAAAAAAAATAAATAAATTAAAATTTTTATTTATTTTATTATTATAAAATTATTTTATAAATAAATAATAATTAAAATTTTAATTTATATAATATTCATTTATATACATTTAATTAAAAAAAAATAAATAAATTAAAATTTTAATTTATTATGAATATTAATTTAATATTAAAAATTGATTTATATTTATTATAAAAAACTAATTAATATTGTTGAAATTTAAAGTTAATTTTAACTTTAATATTTTATTATATGTATATATATATATAAATTTTTTATTGATAAATAAAAATTTTAAAAATTTTAATTTGATTTAAAATATTAATTTTAAAAAATTAAAGAAATTTAGATTTAGTAATATTTTAAATAAATTAATAAAATTTTTGTTTTAATTTTTATACTAAAAAATTAATTAAATTATATTTATAAAAAATTTAATATTTAATTTAAAATTTTAAATTAAAATTATTAGGTAAAATTTTAATTTTTTAAAAAAAATTTTATTATTTAATATATTATATGAAGTTTAAAAAAACATTTAATAAACTAGAATTAGATACTCTATATTAAAGTTAAAATTAATAAATATAAGGTATTAAAAAGTTATATTCTTTAAACTTAAAAAAAATATGGCAGTATTTTTAATTAAATTAGAGGAATCTGTTTATTGATTGATATTCCACAATTAATTTTACTTAATTTTATAAGTTTATATATCGTTGTTAAAAAATTTTATTTAAGAATTTAAAATTTTAAATTTTTTATACAAAAAAATTATATCAAATCAAGATGTAACTATAATTAAGAATTTAATGGATTAATTTATAAATAAAATTTATTGAATAATTTTTTGAAAATTAAAAAATTTAAAATGAGATTTGAAAGTAATTTAATTTATTTAAATTTAAATGATTAAATTTTAAAATATTTTACATATTGCCCTCACTTTCATTTTAAATTGAAATAAGTCGTAACATAGTAGAAATACTGGAAAGTGTTTTCTAGAAAGAACACAAATATAAACTTAAAAGTAAAGTAATTCATTTACATTGAAAATTTAAATGCAATTCATTTTAATTTTGAAATTTTAAAATAAATTTAAAGGATTTTAAGAAATTTATTTTATTAATTAAATTAATAAATTAAATAAATATTTTTGTAAATTTTTATGAGTATTTTTTTTGAAATAATTAAATAATTTATATAAAATAAGTATAGAAATAGAATTTTGAAAAATTAAGAAAATTTTTTATTTTAAAGTAAATTAAATTTAATGTATCTTGTGTATCAGAGATTATTAAAATAAATTTATTTAAATTAATTTTTTTGGGAAACTAAAAGAGTTAATTAGTAAAATTATATTATTTATTGTAATATAAAATTTTAAAAATTAATTTTTTTTGATTATGAAATGTTAAACGATTTTAGTTATATCTCATTATTAAAAGAATCCTAAATTTAATTTTATTATTTTAATTAATAAATAATTTAATTTTTTATTAAATATTTATTTAAATATTAATATTTATTTAATTAGCGGTAAATAAATTATTAAATTTTAATTAAATAAAAATAAATTTATAAAAATAAATATTTTATAATTATAATTTTTTTATAAAAAATTTTATTATAATTATTAAAAATTTAATTTATATTAAAAATATGTAAAAATTTAATTTAATTATATTATAAATGTAATGTACAAAAAGAAATAATGATAATATAAGCATATAAAAAATAAATAATAATAATTTAAAATGTCAAATTATTAAATATTAAAATTAAGAATTCGCCAAAAATTTAATATTCGCTTGTACAACAAAAATATGTCTTTTTATAAATAAAATGTCATTTAAAGTCTTCACTAATTAATGATAATCTTTATTTTAAAGGCTCGGTATTTTGACCGTACAAAGGTAGAGATAATAAATTAATTTTTAATAAAAATCTGAATTACATGAAGGTAATAAATTAGGTAATTAATGTACTATTTAATTAATAAAAAAGTTAAAATTTTTTTAAAAAAAAATAAATTATTTAAAAGTTTATAATAACCATATTAAATAAAATTTAAAAATTATTTTATATCTAAAATACTTTCATTTTATTAAAAGACGAGGAATTATAACGTTTTTATTAAATTATTTAATTATAAAATTTTGGATTTAAAATTTAATTTAAATTAATTTTTAAATTTAAATACATAATCATAATTTGCAATTTATAACACCCTCTTATTCACGTCCTTTCTAATCGTAATTTAAATTTAATCTCTTATTAAAAATTTCATATTTGCGACCTCGATGTAATTTATAAATTTAAATTATATTTATGCAAAATAATTAAATCTACATTATTTTGTTCGACTTGGATCATTAAAATTTTATCATGAAGTCTTGATAATTGGATTAAAAATATAACCAGTTTAATGGTTTAAGATCTTAAGATAAAAATTTATGATTTTAGTAGAAATTTCACATTTATCGGCATATTTTTATTATATTTGAATTTTGTTGGTATTTGTTTCTACAATTATTTAAAATAAAAAATGTATTATACAATTCGTAAAGGATTATTAATTTAAATTTTTAATTTCAATCTAATTAGTAAATATAAATAAGAATTTATTATTTTTGAATTAATATAAAAATGTTTTTAAGTATTGTTTAATTATTTTTATTTATTTTTTTAGATTAATAAAACAAATTAAAAGATTTGAATTAAAGATTATATTACTAAAAATATTTTATTTAAAATTTAATTATTAGTTATATTAAAATTTTTACTGATGCTATAAAAAAAAAAATTTTTAAAAAAATTGCTATTTCGTAAATTCCAATGATAATTTTGGATGATGTTTGTTTTCTATGAATTACGTTTAGTTTGTTAAATTGTATGATTATAGGGATGAATTAATTATTTGGAAAGAGCGTATAAGGGGTGAAATTTAGGTGTTAATTTGATAAGAAATTGGCATTCTGATATAAAAGAAAAGTTTTTGGGATGTGTAGTATGGATCTGTATTGGGCGGTTTGATTGTTAGATTATTTTAATTGAACCCCTACTGAACGAATAATAACCGACTAGCGTACACGTAGCCCCAACCAAACACCAAGTAAGATTAATTGAAATTTATTTTGGGTTATATAATAAAATGCTTATACCGAATTTTTATTGATAATTAGTTATTATAAAGATATTAAAAATTTTTTTGATAATTTTAAAAATAAATATGTATGCGTTTTTTATAATTGTAAATATTCAATTTAATTATAAAATTGGAATAAAAAACCTGTATTTTTATAAGGACAAAGAAAGAATAATTAGGTTTAATTTATTTTTCCATTTTTTTTTGGTTAATATTAGTAATAGTAAATATTTTTTCTTTAATTGTTTTTTACTAATAATTTTTTTAAATTTTAAAGAAATTTTTATAGTTTTTTTTTATTTTTTTTTTGTTTTTATTTCATTATTATTTTTTGTGTAGGATTTTTTTTTAAGCTTTTGTTTCTTTTTAGTATTTTTTAAGTAAAAATTATAATTTTCACTTTTTCGTTATTTTTTTTATTAACATTTGACAAAAAAAAACAGACATTTTCTTTTTTTTTTCATAAATATAGAAGTAAAAAAAGAGGTCCAATAAGTCGTCCAAAAATCCAAAGATAAAATCTAAAGTGAAGCTAAAAAAAACCTTAAAAAAAATAAAGTATTTATCATGTTTAAGTTTTTTTAAAAAATTTTGTATTAAACTAAATATTTAATGTTAAAATTAAGTAAAAAAAAAATAAAAAATTAGTTTTTTTTCTTGTTCTAATTATAAAGTTATTTAAAAATTTGAGAAGTCTTTTTTTTAAAATGAAGTTTTTTTTTTATTTTTTAATTTTTATTTATATTTTTTTTTTTTGTTTTTTTTTAATTTTTTTTTTTTTTTTTTTTGAAATTAAGAAATTTTTATTTTTATTTTTTTTTTTTTTATTTAATTTTTTTATTTTTTTTTAATTAGTTTTTTTTAATTAATTTTTTTATTTTTTTATATTTTTTTTTTTTTTAATTTCAATTATTAAATTATTTATTCTTTTTTTTTTTTTTTTTTAATTTTTAAAAAAACCGCCTATTTTTTGAATAAATACATAAATTAAATAAATTTCTTTTTATAAAATTTTATAAAAAATTTATTTATAAAAATAAAAATTTTTTAAATATATTATTTTTAAAACATTTTTTTTTTAAATTTTAAAATGGTTTTAATATTTATTAATAATTAAAAAAAATTTATTTTAATATAAAAACCCACTATGTTAAAAATTAAATTAATTAAAAATAATTTTTATTAATTTATTTAATAAAATTTTAAGAATATTCTAAAATTTAAAAAGAAAATTCCTTAAAAAAATTTAAAACAAAATATTTTAAAACAAAAAATTTTTTTTAAAAATTATAAATAAAATTTTTTTAAATTTGCCAAAAGGATCTAGCCCCCTTAAAAAGTTTTTTTAAAATTTTATATTAATAAAATTTATTTTATTACAAAGGTAAAATTATATAATTTAAAGAAATTTTAATTTTTTTCTTAAAATGAATTTTTAAAATTGACCGATAATACTCTGTTTTATTTTAATTAATAGAATTTAATTTTTTATTTAAAAAGCTAAATTTATTATATAAAAGACTAGAAGACCCAATTTATTTTTATAAAAAATTATTTTTTATAAAATTTTTTTTAAAAATTTAAAAAATTTGGAAAAAAAGTAATGTTTATTTTTTTTGGGGCGAATAAAAAAATTTAATTAAAATTTTTATAAAAATTAATTTTAAAAAAATAAAATTTTTTATTTAAAAAGATATTAATAATAATAATTTTAAGACTAAAATACTTTAGGGGATAACAGCGTAATTTAAATTTTAATAGGTTATTAAAATTAAAGTAAATTTACCGACCTCGATGTTGGATTAAAAATTTAATTTAAAATGCAAAAGTTTAAAATCTTAAAAAGTGTTCGAACTTTTAAAAAATTTTAAATGATCTGAGTTCAAACCGTGTGTGAGCCAGGTTGGTTTTATCTTTTTTTCTAAAAATTTTATATTTTAGTACGAAAGGAATATTTATTAAAATTTTATTTTTTTTAAAATTGATTTAATTTTAAATTAAAAATATTATTTTGACAGAAAAAATGTGTTAAATTTAAGAATTTAATTATATGTTTAATATAACATAGATAATAAATTAAAAAAATTAAAGATTTATAATTTTTTAATTATTTATATTTTTTTAATGATTGTTTTTATATTATTAGTAGTTGCGTTTTTTACTTTTATTAGAACGAAAGGTGTATCATGGGGTATATATTCAAGTTCGTAAAGGACCTTTAAAAGTTGGATTTTTAGGAATTATTCAACCTTTTAGTGATGCTATTAAATTTTTTTTACTAAAGAATTTTGTATTTCCGTATAATTCAAATTATTATTTATTTTTTTTTAGCTCCGATAATAAGTATATTTAATTAGATTATGATTATGAGTGATAATTCCTTATTATATTTTATTTTTTAAGATTTAATTTAGGGTTTTTATTTATTCTAAGATGTTTAAGAGTAAGAGTTTTATTTTTTGTAGTAATTTCTGGTTGGGCTTCTAATTCTAATTATGCTAAACTAGGTAAGTTTACGAGGATTAGCTCAAACTATTTCTTACGAGGTTAGGTTAGCTTTAATTTTTTTATCTCCTATATTATTAATGGGGGGTTATCGAGCTCCTTTTGATTTTATAGAAGGTGAAAGAGAATTAGTTTCTGGGTTTAATGTAGAATATAGAAGAGGAGGATTTGCTTTAATTTTTCTTGCCGAATATTTAAGAATTTTATTTATAAGAATATTATTTAGATTAGTTTTTTTTTAGGAGGAGAATGTTTATCATTTATTTTTTTTTTTTAAAATTAATAATTTTAGGTTTTTATATTTATTTGAGTTCGCGGGTCTCTTCCTCGTTATCGTTATGATGATAAATTAATAAATTTAGCTTGAAAATCTTATTTACCTATTTCTTTAAATTATTTATTTTTTTTTTTTTGTGTATAATAATTATTTTATGTAATTTTTTTAGTAAAATTAATAAAATAAGGCATCTTCCTAATCAGGTTAAAATTAGAAAAATAAAAATAAATATTCAAAATATAATTTTATTTTAAAGTATAAAATTTGAATACCTTTAATATTTTTTATAAAAGTGAAAGGTATATTAAATAAAATTAAAATTGATATTAATAAAGCAATTACTCCCCCTAATTTATTAGGGAATAGATCGTAAAATTGCGTATGCAAATAAAAAATATCATTCTGGTTGAATGTGAATTGGAGTTACTAAAGGATTAGCCGGGATGAAATTATCGGGGTCTCCTAGGATAAAGGGTCTTTTTAGGCATAAAATTAAAAAATCATTGTTATTATTAAAATGATAAAGGGTATAATAAAATGAAATATGAAAAATCGATTTAGTGTAGCATTGTTTACTGAAAATCCCCCTCAAATTCACTGGACTAAATCAGTACCTAAATAAGGAAATGCTGACAATAAATTAGTAATTACTGTTGCTCCCCAGAAAGATATTTGTCCTCATGGTAGGACATACCCTATAAATGCTGTTATTATGCACAATAAAAAAATAATAATTCCTACTATTCATGTAAATTTAAATATAAATGATTCGTAATAAATTCCTCGTCCGATGTGTAAATATAAACAAATAAAAAAAAAATGAAGCTCCATTAGTGTGAATAATTCGAATTAATCACCCTTCATTTACATTTCGATAAATATGATTTAACCTAGAGAAAGCTATTTCTACGTTAGGAATGTAGTTTATTGTTAAAAATAAGCCTGTAATAATTTGTATAATTAAACAAACTCCTAAAATTGATCCCATATTTCATATAAAAGAAATATTAGATGGAGTTGGTAAATTTACTAAAGAGTTAGTTATAATTTTTAAAATAGGGTGAGTTTTTGAAATTGAAGAAAATTTTGAATTTTTCATTATAGTTTAATACGTATAGGATTATGTTTTAAATTAGTGATTTTAATAGTAATGATTAATACTATTAATAAATATAATATATTATTATTAAATGGTTAAATATATTTCATTTTCATTTTCATAAAAAAGTTGATAAAAATAAATTATTTTCTAAATTTAAAAAAAAAAAAAAAAATTTTAATTTTGTTATTTCTATATTAATGAAATTATTATTTTAAAAGGAATAAAATAAGTAATTAAAGTAAAAATTAGGATTATTGATAAATATTTTTTTTTTATCAAAATTTAAGATTTTATTAGAAGTTAATCTAGAAATGTAAATAAATAAAACTAGTAATCCTCCAATAAATGTTAAAAATATAATATATGATATTCAAAAAGTTTGACTAATTATTCCAATTATTGTTGTAATTAAGGAAGTTTGAATTACTAAATTAATAGTAATTAATAAAGGATGGGATATTTTTTTTTAAAATTTTTATATTAATTAATGTAAATAGAATTATTAAAATAGGTATAATTTTGATATTCAGGAAATAGTTTAAAGAAAATAATAATTTTGGAGATTATAGAAAAAAAAAAATAATTTTTTCCTGAAGTTTTAAAAGATTATTCTTATCTTTGAATTACAAAATCAATGTTTTTTTTAAACTAATAAAACTAATGAAAATTTTATTAATAAGTTACTTTTTATTTATTAATTATTTAATAAGAAATTTTTTTTTTTTCTTTAATCGTAAACATTTATTAGTAGTTTTATTAAGATTAGAATTAATTATATTATTAATATTTTTATACATTTATAGGTATATATTATTGATTGAAAGATTTTATTTTATAGTACTATTTTTAATTTTGACTGTTTGTGAGGGAGTTTTAGGGCTATCTATTTTAATTTATATGATTCGTATGTGTGGAAACGATTATATTCAAATTTTTAGAATTTTATAATGATAAAATTTATTTATTTTTTTTTTTTATAATTTTTTTTTTTTTTTTTTTTTTTTTTTTTTGATTAATTCAAATATTTTTTTTTTATTATTATAATTTTTTATTTATAATATTTTTTTTAAATTTATTAAATTTTACTAATTTAAGATATTATTTTTTATTTTGTGTGATTTAATTTTTTATTTCTTAATTTTATTAAGTTTATGAATCAGAAGATTAATAATCTTGTCTAGATTAAAAATTTGTCGGAGAAATAATTTTAAAAATTTATTTATTTTAAATGTAATATTTTTATTATTATTATTATATTGTACTTTTAGAGTAATAAATTTATTTATGTTTTATTTATTTTTTGAGGGTTCTTTAATTCCTATTTTATTTTTAATTATAGGATGAGGTGTTCAACCTGAACGAATTCAAGCCGGCATATATTTACTATTTTATACTTTATTTGTTTCTTTACCCTTATTATTGGGTATTTTTTATATAAATCAAATATTTTATTTTTTATCTATTTGTTTTTTAAAAAAGAGTAAAAATATTTTATGTGCCCATTTATTTTATAATAATTATATAGCTTTTTTAGTTAAAATTCCTATATTTTTCAGTCCATTTATGGCTGCCTAAAGCACATGTCGAAGCTCCAATTAGAGGTTCAATAATTTTAGCAGGAATTATATTAAAATTAGGGGGATATGGAATTATTCGAGTAATGATATTTTTATTAAATTTAAATAAAAAAAAAAGATTTATTTTTATTAGAATTAGATTAATTGGAGCTTTTTTGGTTAGATTAATATGTTTTTTTCAAGTAGATTTAAAATCTTTAGTAGCTTATTCTTCTGTAGTTCATATGGGATTAATAGTAAGGGGGTTATTAACTTTATCAAACTGAGGTATATCTGGTAGATATTTATTAATAATTGGTCATGGTTTGTGTTCTTCAGGTTTATTTTGTTTAGTAAATTTTAATTATGAGCGATTACATAGACGTAATTTATTTATTAATAAAGGATTATTAGTTATAATACCTTCATTAAGATTATGATGATTTCTTTTTTTTTTTAGCTGAAATATAGCAGCCCCCCCCTCTTTAAATTTATTGGGGGAGGTAAGTTTATTGGTTAGACTAATTAGATATTCTTGAATTTTAGTGTTTATGTTAGCTTTAGTATCTTTTTTTTTTTTTTCTGGGGGTAGCCTTTATTTATTTTCTTTTATGCAACATGGAAGATTTAAATTAAGATTATCGAGTTATTTTATAAATGAGTCTCGGGAATATTTATTATTATTTTTTTTACATTGAATTCCATTAAATTTAATAATTTTTAAATTAGATATTTTAATATTTTTTAAATTAATTTAAATAGTTTAATTAAAATATTAATTTGTGGAATTAAAGATACATTTTTATGTTTTAAATTATTTATTTTTTTTTTTTATTTAATTTATTTAGATTAGTTTTTTTATTTTTTTTAGAATGCTAATAATATTTTTAGGAAATATTTTTTTATATAAAGATTTAAGAATTTTTTATGAATTTAGGTTTCAAATTTTTAATTATAGACTTAGTAATAATTTTTTTTTTTTTGATTGAATGTCAAGAATTTTCATTGGGGTTGTTTTTTTTTTTTTTCTAGAATAGTTGTATTTTATAGAAAAAGTTATATAGCAGTTGATTTTAATAAATTACGATTCTTGTTGTTAGTTATGCTATTTATTATATCAATAATATTTATAATTATTAGTCCAAATATATAAGAATTTTTTTTGTTTTTGGGATGGATTAGGCTTAGTTTCTTATTGTTTAGTAATTTATTACCAAAATGTTAAATCTTATAATGCTGGTATATTAACTATTTTTTATAATCTAATCGTATCGGTGACATTGCAATTTTATTTAGAATTGTTTGAATATTAAATTATGGGAGATGAAACTTTATTTTTTTTTTATATTACATAAAATATGATTGATCAATAAAATTAATTGGAAGAATAATTTTATTAGCAGGAGCTACTAAAAGAGCTCAAATTCCTTTTTCTTCATGACTTCCTGCAGCTATAGCAGCCCCTACTCCTGTGTCTGCTTTAGTTCATTCTTCTACCTTAGTAACTGCTGGGGTTTATTTAATTATTCGATTTAGAAGATTAATAGAAAATTCTAAATTATTTACATTTTTAATATTTTTTTGGTATAATAACTATATTTATTTCAGGTATTGGGGCAAATTTTGAATATGATTTAAAAAAAAATTATTGCTTTATCTACTCTTAGTCAATTAGGATTAATAATAATAATTTTAATTTTAGGGGCTGGTTTTAGGGTTTTAGCATTTTTTCATTTATTAATTCATGCTTTTTTTAAAAGTTTTTTTTATTTTTATGTGCAGGGGGGTTATAATTCACAGATTTAAAGATAATCAGGACATTCGTTTTATAATGGGAGGAGTAAAATTTATACCTTTTATTGGGAGTTTTTTTATATTTTTCTAATATGGCGTTATGTGGAGTTCCTTTTTTAGCTGGATTTTATTCTAAAGATTTAATTTTAGAATCAATATTTTGTTTAAATTTAAATTTAATTAGGTTAGGACTAGCTTATTTTTCCACAGGTCTTACTGTTAGGTACACAATTCGTTTAATATTTTGAAGTTTATTTTCTGAATTTAACTTTTCTGCTTTAATAAATTTTCATTTTGAAGAAAAAAAACTATAACTAAAAGAATATTTATTTTTTTTTTTATAAGGATCCTGGGGGGATCGATATTTCTGTGATTAATTTTACCAGCAATTAAATTTATTTATCTTCCTATAAGATTAAAACTATTAGTTTTATTTGTAATTGGAGGGGGAATTATTATTGGTAGTTTATTAAGGTATAGATATATATTAAAAAAAAAATTTTTATCTATGATTTAAATTAAGAAGATTTTTAGGAAGAATATGATTTATAATTTTTATAAGAACTAATGGAATTAATTATTTTTTTTTAAATTGAGGAATTTTATTTAAAAAAATTATAGATTTTGGTTGATTTGAAAATTTTAATTTTTTTTTTATTTTAAATTAAATTTTAATAAATCTATAAATTTAATGCATAAATTTCATATTAATTATGTTAAAGTTTACATTATAATTTTTATTATATGAATTTTTTTTTTATTTCTTTATTATAATTATTTATTTTATTATAACTTATAAAAAGTGTAGTATTGAAGATACTAAAGTGATTTTTTAAATATTAAATATAAATATATAAATATATATATATATATATATATATATATATATATATATATATATATATAATTTTTAATTTTATCTTTTTTTTTTTTTATCTTGAAAAAATAATGTTTTTTTTTAAACTATATAAATTACAGAAATATTAATGTTTAGTACACTATATGTTAAATTAGAAGTTAACGTTTATTATTTCTTTAATTAGATTATTAATCATTTTTTTTCATTAACAATGAAATACCTCTTTTTGGTTTTAATTATTTAAATAGAGAGTAGTTATTATACTCAATTATTAAGTCGAAGTTAATTGCTTTTTAGCTTTCTATTTTAAGGTAAGTCTAGGACTTTTTTTGAATGCAAATCAAATATTTTAAATAAATTATAACCCTAAAAAAATATTATTTCAATTTAATATATTTTAATTTCATTCATATATAACCCTGAAGTCAAAATTATAATAAAAAAAAGTAGAAAAAAAAAATTCAATTAATTATTAATTAGCGATATTGTTTTTAAAAATTATATGGTATAAATAGACAAATTTCTACATCAAAAATTAAAAAAAAAAATAAAATTATAAAAAAAAAAATGTATTGAAAAAGGTAGTCGGGGCTAAAGATTTAGGGTCAAATCCGCATTCAAAGGGAGATATTTTTTCAGAATCATTTTCACTTTTTTTTTTTTTAAAATTACTGAAATTGAAATTATTAATAGAGTTACAAAAAAAAAAAAATAATAATTATATAATTATATATATATATTTATATTAAAAATTAATCATTTTGATTGGAAATCAAATATACTGTATATATTATATAAATATTAAAGATCTTCATCAATACATAACTACATAAAGAAATAATCATACTACATCAACAAAATGTCAGTATCAAGCTGCAGCTTCTAAACCAAAATGATGATTTGCAGAAAAATGATTATTTATGTGTCGAATTAGGCATACTAATAAGAAAGTAGTACCTACTATTACATGAAATCCGTGGAATCCAGTTGCTATAAAAAATGATGTTCCATAAATTCTATCTCTGATAGTAAATGGGGGGCTTCTATGTATTCGTATGCTTGAAGTATTGTAAAATAAAGTCCGAGTAAGACAGTCATTAACAATCTTATTTGGGATTGGGAAAAAAAAATTTTCTAAAATTGAGTGATGGGCTCAAGTTACTGTAATTCCTCCTGATGTGTTAATAAAATAATAGTATTTAAAAAGGGAATTTGAAATGGATTAAAAGGTTCAATTGATAAAGGGGGTCAAGTTCTTCCTAAATTAATCCTTGGATTTAAGTTCCTATGAAAAAAAGCTCAAAAAAAGGCAATAAAAAAAAAAATTTCAGATACAATGAATAAAATTATTCCTCATCGTAGTCCTAAAGTCACTTTCAGAGTATGAGAACCTTGATATGTTCCTTCTCGTGAGATATCACGTCATCATTGATATATAGTTATTAAAGTAATTAAAAGTCCTAGTACAGTTAAAGTTAAGTTAAAGTCATAAAATCAGAATAGTAACCCACATAATAAAGTTATGGTACTTAAAGCTCCAGTTAAGGGTCAAGGTCTTTGAGTAACTAAATGAAAGGGATGATTTTGGTGATTTGTCATTAAATTACTTCTTTAGAATATAAAGTTCTTAAAAATAGTAAATACATAAGCTTGAATGAAAGATACTGCTATTTCTAGTATATTAAATAAAAGAATTATTGTAATAATTAATAAATTAGAAATTATTATTGATACAGATAAATTTATTGATCTTAATAAAGTGATTAATAAGTGTCCTGCAATTATATTTGCTATTAATCGGACAGCTAGAGTTATTGGACGAATAATGTTTTTGGACGAATAATCGTTCGTTTCAATTAAAACTATAAAAGATATAAGAAGAGAGGGGGGGGGTCCTTGAGGAACTAAATGAGTAAATATATGTTGGGTGTTATTTAATCACCCAAAAATTATAAATGAGAGTCACATAGGTAAAGCAATAGAAAGATTTATTATTATGTGACTTGTTCTAGTGAAAATATAAGGATAAAAAGTCCTAAAAAGTTATACATAGAATAAAAAAAAAAAAAAAAAGAAAAAAAAAAAATGTTGTTCCATATGAATAATTATGTCTAATCAAAACTTTAAATTCTTTATGTAAAAAGTATTTAAAATTGAATTTAAGATTATATTAAAGCGGTTAGGTATTAATCAATAATTAAAAAAAATAATTATAGTCCAATAAATGTTCTAGTTCAATTTAAAGATATGGAGAAAATTTTAGTAGAGGGGTCAAAAATTGAGAATAGATTTGTTATCATAATTTAATTTATTAGTTTTATTTTCAATAGCAGGGATAAAATTATAAAAAGAAATAATTATAAATAATAAGTATGTTAAATTAAAAAATATAAAAAAAAAAAAAAAAAAAATTTAAAAATTTATTATTTGAGGAATAAAAAATATTAATTTTTTTTTTAATTTAAATATGACATATTTATGTTATATTTTAACTAATTCTTTTCACTAAAAGTAATTGTTTGAAGTTTACTATTAAAGATTTAAAAGATCTTTACTTAAATTAGTTATTTAGTGAATTAAAATTTTTAAATTCAATTAATAAAAAAAACGAGGAGAAATAGATTCAATTATAATAGGTATAAACCTATGATTTGTTCCACAAATTTCAGAACATTGACCAAAAAATGTTCCCGGTCGGTTAATAAAGAAGTTAACTTGTTAACTTGATTTAGTCGGCCAGGAGTTGCATCAGCTTTTACTCTTAAAGAAGGGATAGTTCAAGAATGAATAACATCTGCAGCAGTAATTAGTATTCGAATTTGTGTTTTTATAGGAACTACTATTTGGTTATCAACTTCTAATAAGCGAAATAAATTTATTTGATTAGAATCTTTAGGAAGTATAAAAAATCAAAAAAAATTTTTTTTTTTGAAATCTGAGTATTCATAAGACCAATATCATTGATGTCCTATAGTTTTGATAGTTAAAGTGGGTTTATTGTTTTCATCTAGTAAATATAATAGTTTTAAAGAAGGAAGTGCAATAAAAATTAAAAAAAATTCTAGGTAAAAGAGTTCAAATTAATTCAATTGATTGTTCTTCTATTAAATAACGATTAGTTAATTTATTTGAAAATAAATTAACTATAAAATAAATGAAATTATTGTAATAATTTAAAATTAAAAATAATTATTAAAAATAATAATAAAGTCATGAAAAAAAAAATATTTGTTGTTCCATTAAAGGAGAAGATCTATTTTGGAAATTTAATTGAGATCAAGTAGAAATTTCTAAAAAAAAAGTAAACTTTATAAATGGATTTTAAAGACCAATGCATTTATTCTGCCATATTAGAAATATGAAATTATGGGTATTTCATTGAATGAATGTTCGGAAGGAGGATTATTTTTTTGTAATCAATCAATATTAGTTCTTATTTGATTATTATAAATAATTGTTCGTTGATTAATTATTCTTTCTCATATAATGATTAATAAATATATTATACTTATAGTGGATAAGATAGACCCCCCCAAAAGATAAAAAATTTCATGATAAATATCTATATCAGATAATCTGAATATCGTCGAGGTATCCCGGCAAGTCCTAAGAAAATGTTGGGGGGGGAAAAGTTAAATTTACTCCTAAAAATATAGAAAAAAAAAATGAATTTTTAATCAATTAGGATTTATTATTAGTCCAGTAAATAAAGGGTATCAATGAATGAATCCCCCAATAATTGCAAAAAAATAGCTCCTATAGATAAAACATAATGGAAGTGGGCAACAACATAATATGTATCATGGAGTATAATATCAATTGAAGAATTAGCTAAAATAATTCCTGTTAATCCTCCTATTGTAAATAGAAAAATAAATCCTAATCTTCAAATTAATCTTGGATTATAATTAATTTTATTACCATGAATTGTAGCTAATCAACTGAAAATTTTAATTCCAGTAGGAATAGCAATAATTATAGTAGCTGATGTAAAATAAGCACGAGTATCAACGTCTATACCTACTGTAAATATATATATGTGCTCATACAATAAAACCCAAAAAAACAATAGTTATTATAGCATAAATTATTCCTAAAAATCCAAATGATTCTTTTTTTTTCTTTCCTGAGCAATAATTTGGGGGAACAATACCGAATCCTGGTAAAATTAAAATATAAACTTCAGGATGGCCAAAAAATCAAAATAAATGTTGGTATAAAAAAATGGTCTCCTCCCCCAGCAGGGTCAAAAAAAATGTGTATTAAAATTTCGATCAGTTAAAAGTATGGTGATAGCTCCCGCTAAAACAGGTAAAGATAGTAATAATAAAAAACAGTAATAACAACAGATCATACAAATAAAGGTATTCGATCTAAAGTAATTAGGTTAGAACGTATATTAATAGTAGTAGAAATAAAATTAATAGCCCCTAAGATTGAAGAAATCCCAGCTAAATGTAAAGAAAAAATAGAGAAATCTACTGATCTACCTGAATGAGCTAAATTTCTTGATAGGGGTGGGTAAAACCGTTCATCCTGTTCCAGTGCCTCTTTCTACAATTGATCTAATAAGAAGAAAATTTAAAGAAGGGGGTAAAAGTCAAAAAAGTCAAATGTTATTTTATTTCGAGGAAAGGCTATATCTGGAGCTCCAATTATAAGAGGGACAAGTCAGTTACCAAATCCTCCAATTATAATAGGTATAACTATAAAAAAAAAATAAATAAAAGCGTGAGCTGTTACTAATACGTTATAAATTTGATCATTTTAAAAAATTAAAGAATTAGTAGATCTTAATTCAGTTCGAATGATTATTCTTAAAGAAGTTCCTACTATTCCAGATCAAATTCCAAATATAAAATAAATTGTTCCAATATCTTTATGGTTAGTTGAAAATATTCATTGTCGCAGTAAAATGGCTGAAATTTAAGCGATAAATTGTAAATTTATTTATAAGATTTAATCTTTTTTTTTTTACTAAGTTTTATAGTCAATTTCATGATTTTAAATTGCAAATTTAAAGTAGTAAAACTTTTACTAAAACTTAATTAAATTTAATTATTTATAATTTTGAAGATTATTAGTTTGATTAACTTAAAGTTTTAAATTATATAAATAAATGTAATAAAAAAAAATTGAAAATCGATAACGAATTTATAAAAATTAAAATAAAAGATTTTTTTTGTTTTCACAGAAAAAAAATTTATTTTCATTAAATTTAATTATCATGAAAGAATAAGTTATACGAATATAAAAAAAAAAAAAAATTAATTAATGGTTATATAATTAAAATTCCACTAATCATATATATATATTGATTAATTAAAAAAATTAATGATTATTCATTTTGATAAAAACCCTAAAAATGGAGGTAAACCTCCTAATCTTAATAAATTTAATAAAATAAAATAATTTATTAAATTTATTTTATTTAAAAAAAAATTTGATTTAAGTTAAAAATTTTTTTTATTTATAAAAAGTGATTATTAAAATAAAATTAATAAATGAATAAATAGAAAAATAAACTAATCATAAATTTAAATTTATTATTAAGGAAATTAATATTCAACTAATGTGATTAATAGAGGAATAAGACATTAATATAATTAATGATGTTTGATTTAACCCTATGATTCTGCCAATTAAAGCTCTTATGACACAAAAAAAAAAAAATAATATTCTGTAAAAAAAATATAATATAGAATAATTATGGGGATAATTTTTTGTCAAGTTCTTAAAATTAAACAATTAATTCACGTTAGACCTTTTATAGTTTTAGGAAATCAAAAATGGAATGGAGCTGCTCCTATTTTTATTAATAATCTAAAATTTAAAATTAAAAGAATTATTAAATTAAAATAATTTAAGTTGTTGAATCATTTTCTTAAAAAAAGTGAGTGAAATAGATGAGAAAAGAAAAAATGACAGAGCTAATAGATTGAATTAAAAAATATTTTATTATTCTTTGAGAAGAAGATAAATTATTGAATTTATTTACTATTAAAGGAATGAAAGAAATTAAATTAACTTCTATTCCTATTCATATATTTATAAATGAATTTGATGATAAAGTAAATATAGTTCTTATAATTATTATAAATAAAAATAAAAAAATTTGTTATATTAAAATTGTTAAATATTTTAAAAAAAAAAAAATTTACTTTTATAAATGAGGTATGAACTCATTAGCTTGATTTAGCTTATTTTTTATATTTTTGATGTATGAAGCATTTAAATTTTTGAAATTTAACGTTATAGTTTTATAATTCTATAAAATATAATAAAAAGGTAATATAAATTACTTAATTTATTCTATCAAAATAATCCTTTAATCAGGCACTTTATTTTATAATTAATTTATAAAAATTAGAATGGTAAAAAAATCTATATATACAAATATAATTTTACAAATTTTATAATAATAATTTATAAAAATTAGAATGATAAAAAAATCTATATATACAAAAATATAATTTTACAAATTTTATAATTAATTTTTATAAAAATTAGAATGGTAAAAAAATCTATATATATAAATATAATTTTACAAATTTTTAATTAATTTATAAAAAAATTAGAATGGTAAAAAAATCTATATATACAAATATAATTTTACAAATTTTATAATTAATTTATAAAAATTAGAATGGTAAAAAAATCTATATATACAAATATAATTTTACAAATTTTATAATTAATTTATAAAAATTAGAATGGTAAAAAAATCTATATATATACAAATATAATTTTACAAATTTTATAATTAATTTATAAAAATTAGAATGGTAAAAAAATCTATATATACAAATATAATTTTACAAATTTTATATAATTAATTTATAAAAATTAATGGTAAAAAAAAATCTATATATACAAATATAATTTTTTTACAAATTTTATAATTAATTTATAAAAATTAGAATGGTAAAAAAATCTATATATACAAATAATTTTACAAATTTAATTTATATATTTATTTATACATTTATTAAAAATTAAATTAAAAAATTAAATTTAAATATTATTTTATTTAAAAAATTAATTAAAAAAAAATAAAATTTTAAATATATTTTATTCATTTATATTAATTAAAAAAATAAATAAATTATTTTAATTTATATTAATAATAAATAAAATTAAAATTTTAATTTATATATTATTCATTTATACAAATTAATTAAAGAAAATAAATAAAAATAAAAAAAGAAAATAAATTAAATATATTATTTATTTATATAATTAATTAATTAAAAAAAATAAAAAAAAATATTTAAATATAAATTAATTAAAAAAAATAAATAAATTAAAATTTAATTTATATAAATTATTTATTTAAAATATAATTATTTTATTTATAAAATTACATTTATAATAAATTAATTAAAAAAAATAAATAAATTAAATTTTTAAATTTATATTTATATTAATTAAATAAATAAATTAAAATTTCATTTATATATTATTCATTTAATTAATTAAAGAAAATAAAATAAAATTTTAATTATTAAATTCATTTATATTTATAAAGAAACTAAATAAATTAAAATTTTAATTTATTTATATTAATATAATTATAATTTAATATTAAAAAAATAAAATTAAAAGTTAATTTTTCTTTATATTTTTATATTTATATATTATTCATTTATATAAATTAATTAAAGAAAATAATAATGTTAAAAATTACAAAATTTTAATTTTTATATATTAATTGATGCGTTTATACTAAAAAATTAATTAAAATAATAAAAAAAAATAAATTTAAAATTTTAAATTAATTAGAGTTTTTAATTTTTTTAAAAATTTTTATTATTTAATAGTTAATTAAAAAACAATTAATAAACTATGAATTAGATACTGCTATTATTAAAGTAAAATATAATGAATCTAATTTAAACTTAAAAAAATATGGCAATTAATTTAAATTAGTGGAATCTGTTATTTAATATTTAATAATTTTAATTTATATCGTTATATAGAAATTTTATTAAAATAAAATAAATTATATCAAATAAAAAAAAT
>JAGVSP010000001.1:0-55000 GCA_022494985.1 Micrasema minimum | reverse complement strand
TTAATTTATAAGTTTAAAATTTTAGTTGGTTTTTTTTTTTTTTTTGTTTTTTTGGTTGTGTTTTTGTGGGTTTTTTTGGTTTTTGTGGGTTGTTTTTTTTGTTTTTTTTGTGTGGTTTTTTTTTTGTGTTGGGTTTTTTTGTTTTTTTTTTTTGTTTTTTTTTTGTTTTGTGGTGTTTTTTTTTTTTTTGTTTTTTGTGTTTTTTTTGTTTTTGTGGTTTGTTTTTGTTTGGTTGTGTGGTTTATTTTACATTTTATATTTATTTTTTTTTTACCCTTATTTTGGGGTATTTTTTTTAAATCAAATATTTTTTTTTTTTATCTATTTGTTTTTTTTAAAAAAAGAAAAAATTATTTTAGTCCCAAATTTATTTTTAATAATTATAGTTTTTTAGTTAAAACCTATATTTTCAGCCCATTTAGGGTCCTAAAAAAAGCAAAGCCCCAATTGAGGTTAATAATTTTAGCAAAATTTTATATTAAAATTAGGGGGATAGGAATTTTTCGAGAAATGATATTTTTTTTAAAAATTTAAAAAAAAAAAATTAAGATTTATTTTTTTAGAATTAGATTTTTTGATTTTTTTTGGGGTTGAAATAGTTTTTTTAAAAGTAGATTAAAAAATCTTTAGTAGCTTATTCTTCTGTATTTTTGGGGTTTATAGTACGGGGTTATTAATTTTATCAAACTGAGGTATTTGGTAGTATTTTTTAATAATTGGTCTGGTTTGGTTCTTCGGGTTTATTTTTTTTAGAAAAATTTTTAATTATGACGATTACATAATAATTTTTTTAATTTAAAAAAGGTTTTTGTTATAAACCTTCATTAAGATTATATGATTTCTTTTTTACGGGAAAATTACAGCCCCCCCTTCTTTAAATTTTTGGGGAGAAAGTTTTTTTGGGTTAGACAAATTAGATATTCTAAATTTTAGTGTTTAGTTAGCTTTAGTTTTTTTTTTTTGCGGGGTATAGCCTTTATTTATTTTTTTTTATGCAAAAGGAAGATTTAAATTAAGATTATCGAGTTATTTTAAAAATGAGTTCGGAATATTTATTATTATTTTTAACATTAAAATTCCTTTAAAATTTAATTTTTTAAAATTTTGAAAATTTTAATATTTTTAAATTAATTTAAATAGTTTAATTAAAATATTAATTTGTGAATTTAAAAATACATTTTTATGTTTTAAATTTTTATTTTTTTAATTTTTTAAATTTATTTAGATATTTTTTTTAAATTTTTAGAATTTTTTAAAAATATTTTTGGAAATTTTTTTTTTATAAAGATTAAGAATTTTTTATGAATTTGGGTTTAAAATTTTTAATTCATAGACTTAGTAAAAATTTTTTTATTTGTTTAATGTCAAAATTTTTCATTGGGTTTTTTTTTTTAATTTTAAATATTTGTATTTATAAAAAAGTTATATACAGTGTTTTTTTAATAAATTCGATTTTTGTTGTTAGTTTGTATTTTTTATATAAAAATTTTAATTTATTAGCCCCAATTTTTAAATTTTGTTAGGTTGGGATGGTTTAGGCTTAGTTTTTATTGTTGTTTTATT
Organism: Micrasema minimum; assembly: GCA_022494985.1. Lineage (NCBI taxonomy): Eukaryota > Metazoa > Arthropoda > Insecta > Trichoptera > Brachycentridae > Micrasema > Micrasema minimum. Next base: position 53,437 of record JAGVSP010000001.1, on the reverse strand, counting down.
CCCAAAAAATGAAAATCTTAAATGCGGGTATTTAATTTTTTTATCTAATCGTATGTGACTTTGCAATTTTTTTGAAGTTTGAATATAAAATTTGGGAGATGAAACTTTATTTTTTATTTATTTTACAAAAAATATATTGATCAAAAATTTTAATTGGAAAAAAATTTTATTAGCGGGCTACAAAAAAGACTCAATTCCTTTTTCTTCTGACTTCCTGCAGCTATAGCACCCCCTACCCTGTGTCTGCTTTTTTTAATTCTTCCCTTGTAACGGGGGGTTTATTTAAATTTTCGTTTTAAAAGTTTAATAAAAATTCTAAATTATTTACTTTTTAATTTTTTTGGGTAAATAACTATATTAATTCAGGTATTGGGGAAAATTTTGAATTGTTTTAAAAAAAATTTATTGCTTTATCAATTTTATAAATTAGATTAATAAAATAATTTTGGGGGCGGTTTTGGGGTTTTTAGCTTTTTTTCTTTATTAATTCAGTTTTTTTTTAAAATTTTGTTATTTTATGTAGGGGTTAAATTCACAAGTTTTAAAGATAACGGGACACGTTTTATAATGGGAGGAGTAAAATTTTTTACCTTTTATTGGGTTTTTTTTTTTTCTAAAATGGCTTTATGTGGATTCCTTTTTGTGGTTTTTATTCAAAGTTTTAATTTTAGAATCAAATTTTTTTTAAATTTTAAAATTTAAAATTAGGTTAGGACTAGCTTATTTTTCCAAAGGTCTTACGTTAGGTACACATTCGTTTAATATTTTAAATTTTTATTTTCTGAATTTAACTTTCTGTTTTAATAAATTTTCATTTTGAAAAAAAAAAACTTAACTAAAAGAATATTTATTTTTATTTTTTTTAAAGGATCCGGGGATCGATATTTCTGTGTTTAAATTTTCCCAGCAATTAAATTTTTTTTACTTCTATAAGTTTAAAACTTTATTTTTATTTGAAATTTGGAGGGGGAATTATTTTTGGGTATTTTATTAAGGTATAGATATTTTTTTTAAAAAAATTTTTATCTATGATTTAAATAAGAATTTTTTTGGAGAATTGTTTTTTAAAATTTTTTATAAAACTAATGGAATTAATTTTTTTTTTTAAATTTGAGAATTTTTTTTAAAAAAAAATTATAATTTTGGTTGATTAAAAATTTAAATTTTTTTTAAATTTTTAAATTTAAATTTTAAAACTAAAATTTTAATGCAAAAAATTTCAATTAATTATTTTAAAAATTTTACTTAAAAATTTTTTTTATATGAATTTTTTTTTTATTTCTTTACTTATAATTTTTTAATTTTAAAAAAATTAAAAAGGTGTAGTATTGAATTTTCTAAAGGTTTTTTTTAAATTTTTAAAATAATTATAAAAATATAAAAATTTATTTTAAATATTAAATTTAATATATTTAAAAAAAAAATTTTTAAAAATTTATCTTAAAAAAAAATTTTTTTTTTAAACTATTAAATTACAGAAATATTATTTTAGTACACTTTTGTAAATTAAATTTTAAAACGTTTTTTTTCTTTAATTAGATTAAAAATCTTTTTTTTCATTAACAATGAAATACCTTTTTTTTTTTTTAATTTAAATTAAAAAAGAGTTTATTATACTAATTATTAAGTCAAATTTAAATTTGTTTTTTTAGTTTTCTTTTTTAAAGGGTAATCTGGGCTTTTTTGAAGCAAATCAAATTTTTAAAAAAATTAAAACCCCTAAAATTAATTATTTCAATTTAATAATTTAAAATTTTTTCAAATATAACCCTGAAGTCAAAATTATAAAAAAAAAAGTAGAAATAGAAATTCAATTAATTAGTTAGCGATTTGTTAAAAAATAAAGGGGGTTTAAAATTAGACAAATTTCTACACAAAAATTAAAAAAAATAATAAAATTTAAAAAAAATGTTTTAAAAAAAGGGTAGTGGGCAAAAGTTTAGGGTCAAATCCGTTTCAAGGAGAAAATTTTTTTCAGAATCTTTTTCAATTTTTTTGATAAAATTATAAATAAAAATTTATTAAAGAGTTACAAAAAAAACAAAATAATAATTATTATAATTATATTTTATTTATTTTAAAAAAATTAATCATTTTGATTGAATCAAATACTGTATATATTATAAAAATTTTAAATCTTCATCAAACAAAACTACATAAAAGAAAAATCAACACATCAACAAAATGTCGTATCAAGCGCAGCTTCTAAACCAAAATGAAATTTTGCAGAAAAATGTTTTTTATGTGTGAATTTGGGCATACTAATAAAAAATGCCTACTATTACATAAACCCGTGAATCCATTTGCTTTTAAAAAATGATGTTCCATAAATTCTACTCTGATAGAAAATGGGGTTCTATGATTCGTAGTTGAAGTTTTTGTAAAAAAAGCCGAGTAAGACAGTCATTAACAATCTTATTTGGTTTGGGGAAAAAATTTTTTTCCCAAAATTGAGGAATGGTTTCAATTTACTGTAATCCTGATTTTTATAAAATAATATTTTTTTAAAAAGGGGGAAAATTTGAAATGGTTAAAAGGTTCAATTGAAAAAGGGGGGTTTTCATTCCCCAAAATTAATCCTTGGATTTAAGTTCCAATAAAAAAAAGCTCAAAAAAAGGCAATAAAAAAAAAATTTTCAGATACAAGAATAAAATTTTCCTACGTAGTCCAAAAGTCACTTTAGAGAAATGAAACCTTAAAATTGTTCCTCTCGGAATATCAGTCCTTAAATTTTTGTTAAAAAAGAAATTAAAATCCAGTAATTAAAAAGTTAATTTAAAGTCATAAAATCAAATAGTAACCCACTAAAAAAGTTAGGGTACTTAAAGCCGTTAAAGGGGTCGGGGTTTTTTGGGAAAAAACAAATGAAAGGGATGATTTTGGTGTTTGTCATAAATACTTCTTTAAATTTAAAAAATTTTTAAAAAATGTAAAAATAATTTAAAGAAAGAAACTGCTATTTCATTTTAAAAATAAAAGAATTATTGTAATAATTAATAAATTAAAATTTTTATTGATACAGAAAAATTTTATTGATCTTAAAAAAGTGTTTAAATAAGTTCCCCTTAAATTAAATTTTTGCTTTAATGGGAAGCTAGTTTTGGACAATAATTTTCAAATCGTTAAATTTAAAACTATAAAAGAATAAGAAGAGAGGGGGTTCCTTGAGGAACTAAATGATAAATATATTTTGGGGTGTTATTTAATCCCCAAAAAAATTATAAATGAAGTCCATAGGAAAACAATAGAAAGATTTTTTATTAGTGACTTTTCTAGGAAAAAAAAGGATAAAGCCCAAAAAATTATTAAAATAGAAAAAAAAAAATAAAGAAGAAAAAAAAAAATGTTGTTCCTATGAAAAAATTTATTCAAATCAAAACTTTAAATTTTTTATAAAAAGTTTTTAAAAATTTAAATTTTAAGATTATTTAAAAAGGGGTTGGGTATTAATCAATAATTAAAAAGGAAAATAATTATTAGCCCCAAAAAATGTTCTAGTTCAATTTAAAAGATTGGAGAAAATTTTTTAGTAGGGGGGGTCAAAAATTAAAATAGATTTGTTATCATAATTAATTTATTTTTTTATTTTCAATAGCGGATAAAAATTAAAAAGAAAATTTAAATAAAAAGTTGTTAAAAAAAAAATAAAAAAAAGAAAATTCAATTTAAAATTATTTGGGGAATAAAAGAATTTTAATTTTTTAAAAATTTAAATATGCATATTTTTTTATATTTTAACTAAATTCTTTCCAAAAAGTAATTTTTTTAATTTTTACTTTTAAAAGATTTAAAAGATCTTTACTTAAATTAGTTATTTAGTGAATTAAAATTTTTTTAATTTCTTTTAATAAAAGAACGAGGAGAAAAGTTTAAATTTAATAGGTAAAAAACCTATGATTTGTTCCACAAATTTCAGAACATTGACCAAAAAGTTCCGGTCTTTTAAAAAAGAAGTTAAATTTGATTTAGTCGGCAGGAGTTGCATCAGCTTTTACTCTTAAAAAAAGGGATATTCAAGAATGAATAACATCGCAGCAGTAAATATTCGAATTTTTTTTTTTATAAAACTACTATTTGGTTATCAACTTCTAATAAGCGAAATAAATTTTGTTAGAATCTTTAGGAAGGTAAAAATGAATCAAAAAAAATTTTTTTTTTAAAATCTGAGTATTCAAAGACCAATATCATTGTTCCTATATTTTGATATTAAAGTGGGTTTATTGTTTTTTAGTAAATAAAATATTTTTTAAAAGAAGGAATGCAATAAAAAATTAAAAAATAATTCGGGTAAAAAGTTAAATTAATTAATTGATTGTTCTTCTTTTAAAAAACGTTAGTTAATTTTTTGAAAAATAAAATTAACTAAAAAGTTAAAATTATTGAATAAAAAAATTAAAAAAATTTTAAATAAAGTCTAAAAAAAAAATATTTGTTCCTTTAAAAGGGAGAAGATTTTTTTGGAAATTTAAAATGAGATCAAGTAAAAATTTTCAAAAAAAATTTAAACTTTATAATGTTTTAAGACCAATGATTTTTTTCCCATTTAGAAAAATAAATTATGGGTTTTTAAATTATGAATTTCGGAAGGGATTATTTTTAACAATCAATATTTTTTTTTATTTGATTATTATAAAAAATTGTTCGTTGATTTTTATTCTTTCCATATAAGAAAATAAATATATTTACTTAGAGTGGAAAAGAAAAACCCCAAGGGAAGATAAAATTTTTCATGAAAAATATCTATCAGAAATCTGAATATCGCAGGTACCCGGGGCAAGCCCTAAGAATTTTGGGGGAAAAAATTTAAAAAATTTACCCCAAAAAAATATAGAAAAAAATTGAATTTTTAATAAATTGGATTTTTATTGTCCAGAAAAAAAAGGGGTATAAATGAAGAATCCCCAATAATGAAAAAAATAGCCCCTATGAAAAAAATAATGGAAGTGGGCAACAACTAATATGTATCATGGGTAAAATAAAAATTGAAAAATAGTAAAAAAAAATTCCGGGTAATCCCCCTATTGTTTTAAAAAAAATAAACCTAATTTCAAATTAATCTTGGATTAAAATTAATTTTATTACATGAATTGTACAAACACTAAAATTTTAATTCCATGGAATAGCAAAAATTATATAGCTGATGTAAAATAAGCACGAGTATCAACGTCTAACCCTGAAATATATGATGCTGTCATACATAAAACCCAAAAGTCCAATAGTTATTATAGCACTTACTTATTCCTAAAAATCCAAATGATTCTTGTCTTTTCCTCTTTTCCTGATTTTCCTAAGCAATAATTTGGGAAAACAATTACCGATCCTGGTAAAATTAAAAATTAAACTTCAGGAATGGCCAAAAAATCACAATAATGTTGGGTATAAAATGGGGTCTCCTCCCCAGCAGGTCCAAAAAATGATTGTATTTAATTTCGCATCCAGTTAAAAGAATGGTGATAGCTCCCGCTAAAACAGCGTAAAGTTAGTAATAATACAACTGCCAGTAATAACAACAGATCCATACAAATAAAGGTATTTCGATCTAAAGTAAATTAGGTTAAGAACGCTATATTAATAGTAGTAGAAAATAAAATTAATAGCCCTTAAGATTGAGAATCCCAGCTAAATGTAAAGAAAAAATAGGAGAAATCTAATGATCCTACCTGACAGAGCTCAAATTCGTTGATAGGGTGGGGTAACCGTTCATCCTGTATGAGTGCTGTATTGTAATTAATCTAATTTGAGGTTTTGTTTTGTGTTGGGTAAAAGTTATAGATTCTTGATGTTGATTTATTCGAGGAAAAAAGCCCCTTTTGAATAATTCTGGAAGCCTTCCAATTATAAAGGACAAGTTTTCAGTAGTTACAAATCTCTCCAATTATAAATTAAGGTATATACTATTAAAAAAAAAAAATTATAATTAAAAGCGCATGAGACTTTTTTACTAATACGTTATAAATGGGAAATTTGAATCATTTTAAAATTAAAGAAATTAGTAGATCCTTAATTTCAGTTTCGAATGATTATATTTCATTAAAGAAAAGTTCCCTACTATTTTTACCAGAAATCAAAAATTCCCCAATATAAAAATAAATTTGGTTTTCCAATAAACTTTATGGTTAGTTATGTTTTTTGAAAATTATTCATTGTCCCCCCCCGCAGTAAAAAAAAAAGATGGCCTGAAATTTAAGCGATTAAAATTGTAAATTTTTAATATTATAAATATTTTTTAATCTTATATTTTTATTTACTAAGTATTATTTATTTTTATTTATAGTCAATTATTCCTGATATTTTAAAAATTGCAAACTTATAAATATGTAAAACACCATTTTAAAACTAAAACTATAAGGGGTTAAATTTACAAACATTTGTTTAATTTTTTGACGCATTATTATTATTGATTAAAACACTTTAAAGTTTATTTTACATTATGTTAACATAAAAGTAATTTGAAAATTAAAATGGGAGAAAATTCGGTAACGAAAGTTTTTATATAAAAATTAAACAAGAAAAGCATTGGTTTACTGTTTTTTCACAGAAAAAAAAAATTTATTTCCATTTTAATTTTTGTATCAATGGAAGACATAAGTTTTTTTTTTTATACGAATATATAAAAATAATTTTAAAAATTAATGTAATGTAGTTATAAAAAAAAAATTCCCACTAAATTCAAACTATATATATATTTTATAAAAAAAAATTAATGAATTATTCATTTTTTGATAAAAAACCTAAAAATTTAGGTAAACCTCCTAAATATTAAAAAAATTTTTTTTTTTAATAAATGAAAAATTAATTTTTTTTTTTTAACCAAAAAATTTTTATTTATTAAAAAAAATTTTGAATTTAACGTTAAAAAAAATTTTTTTATTTTAGTAAAAAGTGAATAATAAAAATAAAAATTAATATAAATAAAAAACTAGAAAAAAAAAACCCTAATCAATAAATTTAATGAATTTAATTTATTAACTGAAAATTAATAATTCAACTGTAATGTTGATTAATACTAAGAAATAAGATCCATTTGTAAATATAATTTAATGAATATTTTAGAAATTTAAACCCTCTATGATTCAGCCAATTAATAAGCTCTTTATGAACACAATAAAAAAATAATAATATTCTGAAAAATCTATAATATAAGAAATAATTAATGGGATATAATTTATTTGTCAAGTTTCATAAAAAATAAAAACCAATAATTACACGTAATACTCTTTTAAATTTTTAGGAAATCAAAAATGGGAATGGAGCTTGCTCCTAATAATAATTTATTAAAATCTAAAAAATTTAAATTAAAAGAATTATTAAAATTAAAATAATTATAAGTTTTTGTTGAATCATTTATCTAAAAAAAGTTATAGTAGAAATAGATGAGAAAAGAAAATTGACAGAGCTAAAAGATTGAATTAAAAAAAATATTTTAATATTCCCTTTAGAGAACATAAATTAATAAAATTAAATTTACTATTAAAAGGAAATGAAAACAAATTAAAATTAACTTCTATTCCTAATTCATATATTTAAAAATGAATTTGATGATAAAGTAAATATAGTTTCTTATAATTATTATAAATAAAAATAAAAAAAAAAATCTATATATACAAATATAATTTTACAAATTTTATAATTAATTTAAAAAATTAGAATGGTAAAAAAATCTATATATACAAATAAATATAATTTTACAAATTTTATAATTAATTTATAAAATTAGAATGGTAAAAAAAATCTATATATACAAATATAATTTTACAAATTTTTTATAATTAATTTATAAAAATTAGAATGGTAAAAAAATCTATATATAAAAATATAATTACAAATTTTACAAATTTTATAAAAATTATAAAAAAATTAATTAAAATTTTATAAAATTTATAAAAATTAGAATGGTAAAAAAATCTATATATACAAATATATAAATTTTATAATTAATTTATAAAAATTAGAATGGTAAAAAAATCTATATATACAAATATAATTTTACAAATTTTATAATTAATTTATAAAAATTAGAATTGGTAAAAAAATCTATATATAAAAATAAATTTTAAAATTTTATAATTAATTAATATTATTAAAAAAATTAAAATAAAATTTAATATATAAAAAAAATAAATTTAATTAAAATAAATAAAAATTTTAATTTATTCATTTATATATTTATTAATTAAAAAAAAAAAAAAAATTTAAAAAATTTTAATTTATATATTATTCATTTATATAAATTAAATTAAAAAAAAAAATAAAAAAATTTATATATTAAATATAAATTAATTAAAAAAAAAAAAAAATTAAAATTTTAATTTATATATTATAAATTAATTATATTTAAAGAAAATAAATAAATTAAAATTTTAATTTATATATTATTCATTTATATAAATTAATTAAAAAAAAAAATAAATAAATTAAAATTTTAATTTATATATTATTATTCATTTATATAAATTAATTAAAAAAATAAATAAATTAAAATTTTAATTTATATATTATTATTTATATAAAATTAAAAATTTAATTTATATATTATTCATTTATATTAATAATTAAAAAAAATTTAAATAAATTAATTAAAAAAATAAATTTAATTTATATATTATTCATTTATATAAATTAATTAAAAAAAAATAAATAAATTAAAATTTTAATTTATATATTTATATATTTAATTTAATTAAAATTTAAAATAAATAAATTTTTAATTTATATATTAATTATTTTATTATAAATTAATTAAAAAAAATAAATTAAAATTTTAATTTATATATTATTCATTTATACAAATTAATTAAAGAAAATAAATAAATTAAAATTTTAATTTATATATTATTCATTTATATAAATTAATTAAAAAAATAAATAAATTAAAAAAAATAAATAAAATTATATTTATTCATTTATATAAATTAATTAAAAAAAATAAATAAATTAAAATAAATTTAAATATTATTCATTTATATAAATTAATTAAAAAAAAAAAAAAAATTAAAAATTTTAATTTATATATTATTATTAATTTATATAAATTAATTAAAAAAAAATAAAAATAAATTAAAATTTTAATTTAATATAAATTAAAATTTAATTTATATATTAATTAATTAAAAAAATAAATTAAATTAAAATTTTAATTTAAATATTATTCATTTATATAAATTAATTTAAAAAAAAAATAAAAATAATTAAAAAAAATTAATTTAAAATTTTAATTTATTATTATTTATATTCACAAATTAATTAAAGAAAATAAATAAATTAAAAATTTAATTTATATATTATTCATTTATATAAATTAATTAAAAAAAATAAATAAATTAAAATTTTAATTTATATATTATTCATTTATATAAATTAATTAAAAAAAAAATAAATAAATTAAAATTTTAATTTAATATTATTCATTTATATTAATTAAAGAAAATAAATAAATTAAAAAATTAATTTATATATTATTATTTATATAAAAATTAAATAAATAAAAAAATTAAAATTTTAATTTATTATGAATATTAATATAATATTAAAAATTAATTTATATTTATTATAAAAAAATATTTATATTTATTGAAATTTAAAGTTAATTTTAACTTTAATATTTATTATATGTATATATATATATAAATTTTTTATTTTTATAAATAAAAATTTTAAAAATTTTTTTTTGATTTAAAATATATAAAATTTTAAAAAAAAAGAAATTTAGAAATAGTAAAATTTTAAATAATTAATAAATTTTTGTGCCAGCAATTGCGGTTATACTAAAAATTAATTAAATAATATTTTATAAAAAATTAATATTTAATTTAAAATTTTAAATTAAAAAATTTAGGTAAAATTTTAATTTTTTTAAAAAATTTTATTATTTAATAATTATATGAAGTTTAAAAAAAAAAAACATTTAATAAACTAGAATTAGATACTCTATTATTAAAGTTAAATTAATAAATATAAGGTATTAAAAGTTATATTCTTTAAACTTAAAAAAAAATGGCAGTATTTTAATTAAATTAGAGGAATCTGTTTATTGATTGATATTCCACAATTAATTTTACTTAATTTTATAAGTTTATATATCGTTGTTATAAAAAAATTTATTTAATTTAAAATTTTAAATTTAATATTAAAAATTATAAAAAATCAAGATGTAACTATAATTAAGAATTTAATGGATTATTTATAAAATAAATTTATTTAATAATTTTTTAAAAAATTAAAAATTTTTGAAATTAAAATTTAAAGTAATTTAATTTAATTTAAATTAAAATTAATTAAATTTTAAAAAATGATATGTAAAATATTGCCCCGTCACTTTCATTTTAAATTGAAATAAGTCGTAACATAGTAGAAATACTGGAAAGTGTTTCTAGAAAGAACAAATTAAAACTTTAAAGTAAAGTAATTCATTTACATTGAAAATTTAATGTGCAATTCATTTTAATTTGAAATTTTAAAATTAATTTTAAAGATTTAAGAAATTTTAAATTTTTATTAAATTAATTATTAAATAAAATTTAAAAATTTTTTATTTTTTTTTTAAATTTTTAAATTTTTTTTAAAATTAATATATAAAATAGAATTTTGAAAAAATAAGAAAATTTTTTTAAAATTAAAGTAAATTTTTTATTTTTTTTATTTTTTGTATCAGAGATTATTAAAATAAATTTATTTAAAATTATTTTTTTTTTTTTAAAAGAGTTAATTAGTAAAATTAATTATTTATTTAAATATAAATATTAAAAAAAAAATTAAAATTTTTTTTTTTAATGAAATGTTAAAATAATTTTTTTTATGAAATATAAACGATTAATTATATCTAATTATTAAAAAAAAAATTTAATTTTATTATTTAATAAATAAATATTTATTTTTTTTTAAATATTTAATTTAAATAGTTATATTTATTGGGATTAGCTAGTAAATAAATAAATTAAATTTTAATTAAATAAAAAATAAATTTAAAAAAAAAAAATTAAATAATAATTATATTTTTTTATAAAAAATTTATTATAATATAAAAAAAATTAAGTTATTATAAAATTAATAAAAATAATTATTTAATTATTTTTTAAAAATTATTTAAAAAAAAAAATTTAAAATAATAAAAGTAAATAAATAAATAATAAAATAAAAAAATTATTAAATATTAAAAATAAAAATTCGGCAAAAATTTATATTCGCTTGTTTAACAAAAAAATGTCTTTTTAGAATAAATAATTTAAAGTCTAATCTGCCCCCTGAAATTTATTTTAAAAAGGGCTGCGGTATTTTGACCGTACAAAGGTAGCATAATAATTAGATTTTTAATTTTTTAATTGAATCTTGAATGAATGATTGGACGAGATTGGACGATCTATAATCTGTTTTATATTAATTAATAGAATTTAATTTTTTAGTTAAAAAGCTAAAATTTATTTAAAAGACGAGAAGACCCTATAAATTTTTTTAATAATATTTTTAGAAATTTTTTTTTTTTTTTTTTTTTTAAATAAGTAAAATTATTTTAATTGGGGGGGGCGAAAAAAAAAAAAATTAACTTTTTTTTAAAATTAATTTAAATTAAAATTTTTTATTTTTTTTTTTATTAATAATTAATTTTTTTTTTAGAAATATAAAATTAGGGATAACAGCGTAATTTAAATTTTAAGTTTTAAATTAAAATTAAAAAATGCGACCTCGATGTTGGATTAAAATTTAATTTAAATGCAAAAGTTTAAATCTTAAATCTCTGTTCGACTTTTAAAATTTTACATGATCTGAGTTCAAACCGGTGTGAGCCAGGTTGGTTTCTATCTTTAAATAAAAATTTAAATTTTAGTAATTTAAAAAAATTTTTATTTAAAGGAATATTTTTTATTTTTAATTTTTTTTTAATTGATTAAATTTAAAATTAAAATTATTTTGACAGAAAAATGTGTTAAATTTAGAATTTAATTATATGTTTATATATAACATAGATAATAATTAATAATTATGAGATTTATATATTTTTATTTATTTTATATTTTTTTTTTTTTGTTTTATTAGTTAGAGTTGCGTTTTTTTTTTTTTATTAGAACGAAAGGTACTGGGGTATATTCAAGTTCGTAAAGGACCTTTAAAAGTTGGATTTTTAGGAATTATTCAACCTTTTAGTGATGCTATTAAATTATTTACTAAAGAATTTGTATTTCCGTATAATTCAAATTATTATTTATTTTTTTTTTTTTTATTAAGTATATTATTATTATTATGATTATGATTATGATTATATATTATTATATTTTATTTTTATTTTATTTTAATTTAGGTTTTTTTTTTATTTTTTAAGATTTTTAAGAGTAAGAGTTTAAGTTTCTAAGATTGTAGTAATTTTGGTTAGTTTTTCTAATTCTAATTCTAATTAAAATATGCTAAACTAGTAGTTTACGAGGATTAGCTCAAACTATTTTAGCTCAAACTTACGAGGTTAGGTTAGCTTTAATTTTTTTATCTCCTATATTATTAATGGGGGGGGTATAATTTAATAAATTTAATATTTTATCAAGAAAATATTTTTGATTTTTATTTTTAATAATTCCTTTAATATTAAGAATATTTTCTTCTATACTAGCAGAATTAAATCGAGCTCCTTTTGATTTTATAGAAGGTGAAAGAGAATTAGTTTCTGGGTTTAATGTAGAATATAGAAGAGGAGGATTTGCTTTAATTTTTCTTGCCGAATATTTAAGAATTTTATTTATAAGAATATTATTTAGATTAGTTTTTTTTTTTAGGAGAATGTTTTTATCATTTATTTTTTTTTTTTTTTTTTAAAATTAATAATTTTTTTTTTTTATATTTATTTTTTTTCGCGGGTCTCTTCCTCGTTATCGTTATGATAAATTAATAAATTTAGCTTGAAAATCTTATTTACCTATTTCTTTAAATTATTTATTTTTTTTTTTTTTTTATTTATTATTTTTTTTTTAATTTTTTTTTATTTAAAGTAAAATTAATAAAATAATTTATTTTATCTTAAGTTTTCAAAACAAATGCTTTGTGGTTAAGCTAATTAATTTAAATTAATTGATCTCAAATTTTGGGGATTAAAGGATTTAAAATAAAATATATAAAATATAAAATTGTTAACACTTGTCTTAATGTTATATATATGATCTTCTATTGGGGGGCATCTTCCTAATCAGGTTAAAATTAGAAAAATAAAAAAAATATTCAAAATAAAAAAATTAAATAAAAAATATAAAATTGAATACCTTTAATATATTTTTTAAAAAAAAGAAAGGTATATTAAATAAAATTAAAATTGATATTAATAAAGCATTAATAAAGCAATTACTCCCCCTAATTTATTAGGAATAGATCGTAAAATTGCGTATGCAAATAAAAAATATCATTCTGGTTGAATGTGAATTGGAGTTACTAAAGGATTAGCCGGGATGAAATTATCGGGGTCTCCTAGGATAAAGGGTCTTTTTAGGCATAAAATTTTTAATAAAATTAAAAAAAAAAAAAAAAAAACCCTATTAAATCTTTAAAAGTGAAATAAGGATGAAAAGGAATTTTGTCAATATTATTGTTAATTCTTAAAGGGTTTCTTGAACCAGTTTGATGAAGGAATATTAAATGAATCATTGTTATTATTAAAATGATAAAGGGTATAATAAAAAAATATGAAAAAAAATCGATTTAGTGTAGCATTGTTTACTGAAAATCCCCCTCAAATTCACTGGACTAAATCAGTACCTAAATAAGGAAATGCTGACAATAAAATTAGTAATTACTGTTGCTGTTGCCCCCAAAGATATTTGTCCTCATGGTAGGACATACCCTATAAATGCTGTTATTATGCACAATAAAAAAAAATAATTCCTAATATTCATATAAATGTAAATTTAAATATAATGTAATAAATATATTCGTCCGATGTGTAAATATAAACAAATAAAAAAAAAAAAAAAAAAAAATTAAAAAAAAGAATAATAATAGTGTTAATTCAATTAATTCATTTACATTTCGATAAATATGATTTAACATTTCGATAAATATGATTTAACCTAGAGAAAGCTATTTCTACGTTAGGAATGTAGTTTATTGTTAAAAATAAGCCTGTAATAATTTGTATAATTAAAAAAAAAACTAAAATTGATCCCATATTTCATATAAAAGAAATATTAGATGGAGTTGGTAAATTTACTAAAAGAGTTAGTTATAATTTTTAAAATAGGGTGAGTTTTTTGAAATTGAAGAAAATTTTGAATTTTTCATTATAGTTTAATACGTATAGGATTATGTTTTAAATTAGTGATTTTAATAGTAATGATTAATAATATTAATAAATATATTATTATTAAAAAATGGTTAAATATATTTCATTTTTCATTATAAAAGTTTGATAAAAATAAATTATTTTCTAAATTTAAAAAAAAAAAAAAAAATTAATTTTTTTATTTTTTATTAATTAAATTATTATTTAAATTAAATAAAAAAAATAATTAAAGTAAAAATTAAGATTATTGATAAAATATTTTTTTATCAAAATTTAAATATTTTTTTTCAAAATTAAGATTTTATTAGAAGTTAATCTAGAAAATGTAAATAAATAAAACTAGTAATCCTCCAATAAATGTTAAAAATATAATATATGATATTCAAAAAGTTTGACTAATTATTCCAATTATTGTTGTAATTAAGGAAGTTTGAATTACTAAATTAATAGTAATTAATAAAGGATGGGATATTTTTAAAATTTTTATATTATTTAATTAATAGTAATTATTATTAATAGGTATAATTTTGATATTCAGGAAATAGTTTAAAGAAAATAATAATTTTGGAGATTATATAAAAAAAAAAAATAATTTTTTTTTTCCTGAATTTTAAAAGATTATTCTTATCTTTGAATTACAAAATCAATGTTTTTTTTTAAACTAATAAAACTAATGAAAATTTTATTAATAAACTTAATTTATTTATTAATTAATTAATTTAAGAAAAATTTTTTTATTTTTTTAAATTTTAAACATTTATTAGTAGTTTTTTTTTTATTAGAATTAATTATATTAATTATATTTTTATTTTATTTATATATTTATATATTTTTATTATTTATATTGATTGATTTGATTGAAAGATTTTATTTTATAGTACTATTTTTAATTTTGACTGTTTGTGAGGGAGTTTTAGGGCTATCTATTTTAATTTATATGATTCGTATGTGTGGAAACGATTATATTCAAATTTTTAGAATTTTATAATGATAAAATTTATTTTATTTTTTTTTTAGATTTATAATTTTTTTTTTTTTTTTTTTTTTTTTTTTTTTTTTAATTCAAATATTTTTTTTTTTTTATAATTTTTTTTTATTTATAATATTTTTTTTAAATTTATTATTAAATTTTATAATTTAAATATTATTTTTTTTTTGATTTAATTTTTTATTTCTTAATTTTATTAAGTTTATTAATTCAGAAGATTAATAATCTTGTCTAGATTAAAAAATTTGTCGGAGAAATAATTTTAAAAAAATTTATTTATTTTTAAAAATAATATTTTTATTATTATTATATTATATTATACTTTTAGAGTAATAAATTTATTTATTTTTTTTTTTTTTTTTTTGGGGGTTTTTTAATTCCTATTTTATTTTTATTTATTTAGGATGAGGTGTTCAACCTGAACGAATTCAAGCCGGCATATATTTACTATTTTATACTTTATTTTTTCTTTTTTTACCTTATTATTGGGTATTTTTTTTATAAATCAAATATTTTATTCTTTATCTATTTGTTTTATTAAAAGAAGTAAAATTATTTTATTTATGCCCCCATTTTTTATAATAATAATATATAGCTTTTTTTTTTAAAATTCCTATATTTTTTCAGTTTATGGCTGCCTAAAGCACATGTCGAAGCTCCAATTAGAGGTTCAATAATTTTAGCAGGAATTATATTAAAATTAGGGGGATATGGAATTATTCGAGTAATGATATTTTTATTAAATTTAAATAAAAAATTAAGATTTTATTTTTATTAGAATTAGATTAATTGGAGCTTTTTTGGTTAGATTAATATGTTTTTTTTTTTTTTAGATTTAAAATCTTTAGTAGCTTATTCTTCTGTAGTTTCATATGGGATTAATAGTAAGGGGGGGGGTAGTTAACTTTTATCAAACTGAGGTATATCTGGTAGATATTTATTAATAATTGGTCATGGTTTGTGTTCTTCAGGTTTATTTTGTTTAGTAAATTTTAATTATGAGCGATTACATAGACGTAATTTATTTATTAATAAAGGATTATTAGTTATAATACCTTCATTAAGATTATGATGATTTCTTTTTTTAGCTGGAAATATAGCAGCCCCCCCTTCTTTAAATTTATTGGGGGAGGTAAGTTTATTGGTTAGACTAATTAGATATTCTTGAATTTTAGTGTTTATGTTAGCTTTAGTATCTTTTTTTTCTGCTGGGTATAGCCCTTTATTTATTTTCTTTTATGCAACATGGAAGATTTAAATTAAGATTATCGAGTTATTTTATAAATGAGTCTCGGGAATATTTATTATTATTTTTTTTATTGAATTCCATTAAATTTAATAATTTTTTAAATTAGATATTTTAATATTTTTTTTTAATTTAAATAGTTTAATTAAAATATTAATTTGTTTGTGGAATTAAAGATACATTTTTATGTTTTAAATTATTTATTTTTTTTTTTATTTAATTTATTTAGATTAGTTTTATTAATTTTTAGAATGCTAATAATATTTTTTTAAAATATTTTTTTTTTATAAAGATTTAAGAATTTTTTATGAATTTAGGTTTCAAATTTTTAATTCTATAGACTTAGTAATAATTTTTTTTTTTTGATTGAATGTCAAGAATTTTCATTGGGGTTGTTTTTTTAATTTCTAGAATAGTTGTATTTTATAGAAAAAGTTATTATAGCAGCAGTTGATTTTAATAAATTTACGATTCTTGTTGTTAGTTATGTATTTATTATATTAATAATATATATAATTATTAATTATTATCCAAATATATCCAAATTTTTTTAGGTTGGGATGGATTAGGCTTAGTTTCTTATTGTTTTAGTTTATTTTTTACCCAAATGTTAAATCTTATAATGCTGGTATATTAACTATATTATTATAATCGTATCGGTGACATTGCAATTTTATTTTTAGAATTGTTTGAATATTAAATTATGGGAGATGAAACTTTATTTTTTTTTTATTATTAAATAATTGATTGATCAAAAAAATTAATTGGAAGAATAATTTTATTAGCAGGAGCTACTAAAAGAGCTCAAATTCCTTTTTCTTCATGACTTCCTGCAGCTATAGCAGCCCCTACTCCTGTGTCTGCTTTAGTTCATTCTTCTACCTTAGTAACTGCTGGGGTTTATTTAATTATTCGATTTAGAAGATTAATAGAAAATTCTAAATTATTTACATTTTTAATATTTTTTTTTATAATAACTATATTTATGTCAGGTATTGGGGCAAATTTTGAATATGATTTAAAAAAAATTATTGCTTTATCTACTCTTAGTCAATTAGGATTAATAATAATAATTTTTAGGGGCTGGTTTTAGGGTTTTAGCATTTTTTCATTTATTAATTCATGCTTTTTTTAAAAGTTTGTTATTTTTTGTGTGCAGGGGTTATTTCATTCACATTTTAAAGATAATCAGGACATTCGTTTTATAATGGGAGGAGTAAAATTTATACCTTTTATTGGGAGTTTTTTTATTATTTCTAATATGGCGTTATGTGGAGTTCCTTTTTTAGCTGGATTTTATTCTAAAGATTTAATTTTAGAATCAATATTTTGTTTAAATTAAAATTAATTAGGTTAGGACTAGCTTATTTTTTCCACAGGTCTTACTGTTAGGTACACAATTCGTTTAATATTTTGAAGTTTATTTTCTGAATTTAACTTTTCTGCTTTAATAAATTTTCATTTTGAAGAAAAAACTATAACTAAAAGAATATTTATTTTTTTTTTTAAGGATCCTGGGGGGGGGGATATTTCTGTGATTAATTTTACCAGCAATTAAATTTATTTATCTTCCTATAAGATTAAAACTATTAGTTTTATTTTGTAATTGGAGGGGGAATTATTATTGGTAGTTTATTAAGGTATAGATATATATATAAAAAATTTTTTATATGATTTATGAATTAAATTAAGAAGATTTTTAGGAAGAATATGATTTATAATTTTTATAAGAACTAATGGAATTAATTATTTTATTTTAAATTGAGGAATTTTATTTAAAAAAATTATAGATTTTGGTTGATTTGAAAATTTAATTTTTTTTTTTTTAAATTAAATTTTTTTAATAAATCTATAAATTTAATGCATAAATTTCATATTAATTATGTTAAAGTTTACATTTAATTTTTTTTTTTATATGAATTTTTTTTTTATTTCTTTACTTATAATTATTTAATTTAAATAACTTATAAAGAGTGTAGTATTGAAGATACTAAAGTGATTTTTTAAATCTTTAAATATATATATATATATATATATATATATATATATATATATATATATATATATATATAAAAAAAAAATTTTTTTTTATAATTTTGAAAAAAATGTTTTTTTTTTTTTTATATAAATTACAGAAATAATATATGTTTTAGTACACTATATATTAAAATAGAAGTTTAACGTTTATTATTTCTTTAATTAGATTATTAATCATTTTTTTCATTTAACAATGAAATACCTCTTTTTGGTTTTAATTAATTAAATAGAGAGTAGTTATTATACTCAATTATTAAGTCGAAGTTAATTGCTTTTTAGCTTTCTATTTTAAGGTAAGTCTAGGACTTTTTTTGAATGCAAATCAAATATTTTAAATAAATTATAACCCTAAAATTAATTATTTCAATTTAATATATTTAAATTTCATTCATAATATAACCCTGAAGTCAAAATTATAATAAAAAAAGTAGAAATAGAAATTCAATTAATTATGTTAGCGATATTGTTTAAAAATAATTATGGGTATAATTAGACAAATTTCTACATCAAAAATTAAAAAAAATAATAGTAATTATAAAAAAAATGTATTGAAAAAGGTAGTCGGGCTAAAGATTTAGGGTCAAATCCGCATTCAAAGGGAGATAATTTTTCAGAATCATTTTCACTTTTTTTTGATAAAATTACTGAAATTGAAATTATTAATAGAGTTACAAAAAAAAAACTAAAATAATAATTATTATAATTATATATATTATTTTATATATTAAAATAATCATTTTGATTGGAAATCAAATATACTGTATATATATATATAAATATTAAGATCTTCATCAATACATAACTACATAAAGAAATAATCATACTACATCAACAAAATGTCAGTATCAAGCTGCAGCTTCTAAACCAAAATGATGATTTGCAGAAAAATGATTATTTATGTGTCGAATTAGGCATACTAATAAGAAAGTAGTACCTACTATTACATGAAATCCGTGGAATCCAGTTGCTATAAAAAATGATGTTCCATAAATTCTATCTCTGATAGTAAATGGGGCTTCTATGTATTCGTATGCTTGAAGTATTGTAAAATAAAGTCCGAGTAAGACAGTCATTAACAATCTTATTTGGGATTGGGAAAAATTATTTTTTAAAATTGAGTGATGGGCTCAAGTTACTGTGGTTCAATTGATAAAGGGGGTCAAGTTCTTCCTAAATTAATCCTTGGATTTAAGTTCCTATGAAAAAAAGCTCAAAAAAAGGCAATAAAAAAAAAAAAATTTCAGATACAATGAATAAAATTATTCCTCATCGTAGTCCTAAAGTCACTTTCAGAGTATGAGAACCTTGATATGTTCCTTCTCGTGAGATATCACGTCATCATTGATATATAGTTATTAAAGTAATTAAAAGTCCTAGTACAGTTAAAGTTAAGTTAAAGTCATAAATTTATTGATCTTAATAAAGTGATTAATAAGTGTCCTGCAATTATATTTGCTATTAATCGGACAGCTAGAGTTATTGGACGAATAATGTTTCTAATCGTTTCAATTAAAACTATAAAAGATATAAGAAGAGAGGGGGTTCCTTGAGGAACTAAATGAGTAAATATATGTTGGGTGTTATTTAATCACCCAAAAATTATAAATGAGAGTCACATAGGTAAAGCAATAGAAAGATTTATTATTATGTGACTTGTTCTAGTGAAAATATAAGGATAAAGTCCTAAAAAGTTATTACATAGAATAAAAAAAAATAAAGAAAGAAAAAATAAATGTTATTAGTTTTATTTTCAATAGCAGGGATAAAATTGGGTGTAAAAAAAAAATAACTGTATTATAAATATAAGTATGTTAAATTACAAAATATATAAAAAGGGAAAATTCATTTACAACGGTATTATTTTGCGGATAAAAAAATATTAATATTAATATTTTAATAATTTACTATGAGATATTATGTTCATATTTTAACTAATTAATTCACTAACAAGTAATTAGTATGAAGTGTACCAAAAAAGATTTAAAACGATATTTAATTAAATTAGGTTATATTAGTGAATTAAATTTTTTAATTAATTCTTAAAAGGAAGTAGGAGAAATAGATTTAATTTTAATAGGTATAAACCTAGTGATTTGGCTCACAAAAATCAGAACGCATTGACCAAAAATGTTCCCGGTCGGTTCATAAAGTATGTTAACTTATGTATCACGGCCAGGAGTTGCATCAGCTTTTTGCGTTAAAGAAGACTGAGTTCAAGAATTGAATCAATACATCTGCCGATGGTATATTAGTATTCGGAATTTGTGTTTGTATAGGAATGAACTATTTGGTTATCTACCTATAATAATTGAAATAAAATTATTTGATTAGAATCTTTTGGAAGTAATAATGAATCTAAAAGAATGTTTTTAAAGGCTGAGTTTAAGGTCTTTAATGGTAAACTAACAAACGTGACACTAGATATGGTTTATGGAGTTAGCTTGTATACATTTTGTCATATTTAAATTAACATATCTAATATAGAATATATTGAGTACTACTATGAACGGGATTTTATATTTGGTTTTTAATTTACCAATTTCTGTATTAGGGGGGGGTCTATTATGTAAAAAAACGTAAAATTTACAAAGCTCCTGTAACAATTGTCCAAAAAAATTTAAGATACCATCGTTTTCTCATTTTATATCTCTGATGTCGTGATTTCTCTCCAAATGTTTAAACAGATCAATGGTTCGCTTTGCGGACTAAGAGGACGTTTGGTCGTCGGTGAAACATATTTGCGTGTTATAATCTTACTACCCAATACAAAAAAAACAAAAGTGTTTACGGTGGGGGGTGAGGGGTTGTTCTTATGTTCTGTTTATTATCTATGGTCTTTGGGTGTTGTTCGGGTACCCATGGTCACTATTTCTGACTTTATCTGAATATTTGCCTATGGAACAATTCAATATTTCGTGGTGGGGTGGTTCATGCTGTAAACCAATGTGACTCACTTAACTGAATGTGCTTTATTAGATATGTTGGGGGACAATTGCACTATATTTGAACCTCCCGTAGGACTTGGACGGTTATATTCATTTAATTTATAAAAGACACTGTCTAGCTAACGACTACGTCCCAAGTAACTCATAGATTCACTCCAAAGACATTGCAGGACAATATTTAATGCATAAATTGACCAAGAAAAACGGGTTATCATTCGGAGGGAATTTTAAAAGTATAATAAATAACAATCAAATAAAAAACAGGCGTTTGCGGGGGTACTCAGATACAATTTCATGGGTGCAGGCTTTGCAGCTGAACATGGGGGGTAAGAAGGACATGCGGGTGTACAACAACACACATAACCAACAAAAAGTAGGAGCCTATGGGTGGGTAATGAGTCTTGAGTACCAAACTTAATTATGTTGTGGTTACATGTGGATGGGGGTGTACCTTGGCTTATGGTAACTTTAATGTAACAAGTTTTGATGTGGTGTGTAATATGTTAAAAATGGTGGTATGGGGGGGGGGGTTCGATTGGTTGTTGGGATTGTGACGTACAAAGGTGCAACTTTTATTTGGGATATAGGTGGCGGATTTTTGGTCAAAAATAATAATTGGCAGAGTGGGGTCCCGTTTGCGTGTGAAAAGTCGTCCGGGGGGGATTGTCATGGGAATTAAATGCAAGTATTAGGTTATGGTGTTGGAGGGGTGACCCTTTGGGGGCGGTTGGTGTTTTAATTTTGGTGGGGTTCAATTTGTGCGCGTTAAAATTGGTTCGGGTTGGGCGTGGTAATACTCGTAAAAACATTGTTGTGGGTCGGATGGGGGTGTGGTGGTATGGTTTTGGTTTAGTGTGGTTATGAGTATGTTGTTTTGGATAGGGGGTGTTGGGTGGAATTGAGTGGTGGGGCTGGCACTTTTATTGGCATGTGAGTAGGTACGGTTTGAGTATGCTTATTAGCTAAAAAAGTGGACATCGGTTGTTCAAGCAATGGTGTTCCCTAGTAGAGAGTGGGTAGTATACTACTTTTCACATTTTAGTGGGGAGGGATGGGGGTTGTTATTTTAATGGAGGGTAGTCAATCGTTGGTTTGTTTGTGAAGTTCAGCTGGGGGTGATCCGGCGTTGGGTGCGTGTGTGGGGATTAGTATCTTATGGATTGTGGGGGGTGATGAATATTTAAATATAAAAATAAATGAGTGGGGGGATTGTGATTTTGGTTTTTGCGGTGGGGGCGTAATTAAATGAATGTAAATAAAAAATAGTAAAAATGAAATATTTTAGTGTTGTGTGTAATATTAGTATAAAATTAAAAACAGGGATAATAAGGACTTGTCTTCTAGCAGTTAACTTTTTAATAATATTTTTAAATCCCTTAAAATCGGAATTTGTTGATAACATTGCGCATGCTTTTTGTTTAAATTTTATATTTAATTACTCTATATTCTAAGAATATGTGATTATAGAATTTTTTGCATATAAAAAATATAGAATTATAATCGAATGTATTAATTAAATTTCTTATTGGGGGATTAAAATTTCATTATTATACGTATAATTATAAATTTTTGAAGATAATTTTAATTGAAAATTAAAACAAATACAATTCCTTAAGTTCTATATAAGAAAGGGTTAAATATATTCTTCTATTGATATGCATACATTAAAAGTAATAATCATACCTAAAAAAATTTTAGCTAAAAAATAATTTAATTCTTAATAAGTATAGAAAAATAAATCTAATTAATTTATTATTAATAAAACTAAGTAATTAATTCTTATAGGAAGTATAAACATGTCTTAGTGCGAGATGCGATATATTTACGATCACAACCAAAAAGGATGATCCTACTATACTCACCCCAATACTAAATTACATCATAATATTCGAAACAAACAAAAAATAGCCCTACAACTCTTAAAAATAGAAAATAAAACAACAAGCAGAATGACCTCCACTACATAATCTCACAAAAAAAACAGAAACCCTCAAACTTCAACATACTCTAAAACCCAAAATTTGTGTAAACCTAACAGTAAGTCCTGTGGATAATCCATGGACCGTCCAACCTAAGAGGTTATTCTAATTGAAACGCATAAACAAAGTACCCCTATATCAAGTAACTTCATAAAACATTTTAGAAACTAAAAAAAATATAAACATACCAAACCAAAACCCACTATTAACTACAAATAATTCACGTATAACCTTTTGATAAAGTTTTAGTGAAATCAAAAATGGAAAACAACATCTGCCCTATAAATATTAACAAATCTCAAATTTAAAATAAAATATTTAAATTAACAAAAAAAACTGACATTTAAATAAATAAATATATTTATTAAAAAAAGTGATTGCATATATTAATAAAAATAAAAAATGACAAAAAAATAAAAATTGAATATAAAATATTTACATTAATAAAATTTCATAACAATCAATTAACAAACAAAAAAAACTATTAAATAGTTTAAATATATACTTTAATTTCTATCATATTCATAAGATCTCTAAACAATCAACCCTAAATAAATATAGTTAATATTTATAATATTTATAAAAAATAATAAATATTTTATATTTAATTTTATAAATACCCCACCAAAATCATTTTCAACTTTTTAATTTGAACTCTATAATTGTTTAGTTAAATTTTTTATTTTGCTGTATAAATCTTTAATATTTTGTAATTTAACGTATAGTTTAATTCAATAAATATACTATTGGGTAATATAAACTACTAATTTATTCTATAAAATAACCTTAAATAATCTTATTTATATATCTCCGAAAATTAGAATGGTAAAAAAATCTATTATATACAAATATAATGTTTACAAAATTTTAAAATTAACATAATTATAAAAATAAAAAAGAAAAAAAAATCTATATATACATAAATAATTTTACAAATTTTTATAATTAAATTATAAAAATTAGAATGGTAAAAATAATCTAATATATATAATTATTAACAAATTTATAATTAATTTTATTAATTAATTTATAAAAATTAATTACAAATATCAATTAAAAAATCATAATATTATAACTTATTAGTAATTTTCACCTATATAACAAAATAATATTTACAAATTTATAATAAATTATAAAAATTATAGATTGTAAAAAAATCTATAAATTACAAATATAATTAAAAAATTTTGTATAATTAAAATTAATAAAAACTATAATGGGTAAAAGAAATCTATATGTACAAATATAAATTCACAAAATAATATAATTAATTTATAATAAATTAGACAGTGATAAAAAAAATTAAAAAAACAAAATAAACTTTATAAAATTTTTAATTTAGAAAAAATTAAATTCAAAAAAAATCGTATATTTAAAAAAATAATAATTAACATTTTAATTATATATTATTCATTTATACAACACTAATTAATTAAAAAAATAAAATAAATTTAAAATTTTAATTTAACATGTATTAAATAATATAAATTAATTAAAAAAAAAAAATAAATATAAAATTTTAATTTAAATCTATTATTCAATTATAAAAAATAAATTAAAATAAATAAATAAATAAATTAATTTTAAATTATATATTATTCATTTAAAAAATATAAATTAAATAAAATAAATAAAATCAAAATTAAAAATTTTAAATATTAATTTATTTTCAATTATATTTAAATTAATTAAAAAAAATAAATAAATTAAAATTTTAATTTATATATTATTCAATTATTTAAAATTAATTAAATAAAAATAAATAAATTAAAAATTTAATTTATATATTATTCATTTATATAAATTAATTAAAAAAAATAATATAAATTAATATTTTAATTTATATATTATATTTATTAAAATTAAATAAATGAGAAAAAAAATAAATTAAAATTTTAATTTATATATTATTCCAATTTATATAAATTAATAAAAGAAAATAATAAATTAAAATTTAATTTATATATTATTCATTTTATATAAATTAATAAAAAAAAATAAATAAATTAAAATTTTAATTTATATATTATTCATTTATATAAATTAATTAAAAAAAATAAATAAATTAAAATTTTAATTTATATATTATTCATTTATATAAATTAATTAAAAAAAATAAATAAATTAAAATTTTAATTTATATATTATTAATTTATACAAATTAATTAAAGAAAAAAAATAAATTAAAATTTTAATTTATATATTTTTCATTTATATAAATTAATTAAAGAAAATAAATAAATTAAAATTTTAATTATATATTATTCATTTATATAAATTAATTAAAAAAAATAAATAAATTAAAATTTTTAATTTATTTATTATTCATTTATATAAATTAATTAAAAAAAATAAATAATATAAATTTTAATTTATATATTATTCATTTATACAAATTAATTAAAAAAATAAATTAAATTCCCAAAATTAAATTTTAATTTATTTATTAATTATAAAACTTAAATAAATTAAAATTTTAATAATATTAAATTTATAAAATAATATAAACTTAAATAAATAAATAATTTTTTAATAAAGAAATAAATAAATAATATTAAATAAATTAAATTTTAATTATAATATATATATTATATATAAATTAATTAAAAAAAATAAATAAATTTAAAATTTTAATTTATATATTATTCATTTAATACAAATTAATTAAAACAAAATTAATAAAATAAAATTTTAATTTATATATTATTCATTTATAAAAATTAATTAAAAAATAAATAAATTAAAATTTTAATTTATATCATTATTCATTAATATAAATTAATTAAAGAAAGAAAGATATAAATTAATAAATTTAAAAAAAATTATGACAATATTAATATAATACATTATAAATTGATCTTATATTTATTATAAAAACTATTCATATTGTTGAAATTTAAAATACTTAATTTTAACTTTTAACATTACATAAACAATTGCGATATTAATAGAACATTTCTAACATTGATCAATTAAAAATTTTAAAAATCTTTAATTTGATTTAAATTATATAATTTTTAAACCATAAGAAATTTCAAACATTTAGTAAGAATATTTTACAATTAATTATAATTTTTTGAATGCCATGCAAAATTGCTGGTTTATTACTTTAAAAATTAATTACACATTTTATAAAAAAATATTATTTAATTTAAGATACATATTAAATTAAAATTAGATTAGTATAAATTTTAAATTTTTTTAAAAAATTTTATTATTTAGTATATGTATATAAGGTTGTAAATAAACAGTGTAATTAAACTAGATTTAGATACTTATTATTAGTGTTTATTACATTAATAATCATAAGGTATAAAAGAGATAGTCTCTTGTAACTCTAAAAAATATCTGGCATGATTTTATTTAAGATTAGAGGAATCTGTGTATTGATTGGATATTCACTACCATTAATTTTATCTTAATATTTAAGTTGGTTCATTATATCCGCTTGTTTATTAAAATATATTGTAAGATTTTATATTTTATTAAATTTTTATATACAAAAATTATACTCATATCAGATGTGAATATAATTTGAGTATTTATTGATTATTTAGAAAATAAATTTATTGAAAGAATTTTTTTTGTAAATTAATATATTTAAATGTGATTTGAACAGTATTTCTATTCATTTAATTAAATTTATATGATTAAATTTTTAAATAGGTACTACCCTGGCACGTCACATGTCATTTGTATTGGTAATCAAGTGCGAACTTAGTGAAAATACGGGAATGTTGTTTTTAGAATGTAAAATGTGAATACTTGATAGTTAAGTTTTTAATTGTTATGGAATATTGAAGGTGCTATTTTAGTTATATTTTGAAATTTTAATATTAATGTTATGCATTTTAAGAAGTATTGATTTTATTTTTTATAATTAATATTTGAAATATTAGTTTTGTATATGTTAGTAAAGTTATTTTTTTGAAATATTTATTTTAATTATATATAAATTTGTATAGCATAAATAGAGATTTTTGAAGATAGATGACATTTTTTTTTTAGTGTTTTATGTTAAAGTTAAATGTTAAGAGATTTATTTATTTTATTGTGTATTATTATGTGAGTATTTGAGTTAAAATTAATGAGGGGTTGTTTATTTTAAAAAATTCTTTTTTGAAATGAGATGTGCAATTTAATTATTTTATAGATAATATTATTTATAGGAATAAAATTTAAATATTTTTTAAATTATTATATTATTATTGAAAAATATTTTTAAAGAAATTTAGTTTTATTATTAATGGGTTAGCTGTTAAAGTTGATTAATTTTTATAAAATTATATTAATTATTTAATACATTAAAGTATTTATTTTGTAGTTTTTTATAAATTATTTAATATTAATTTGTTAAATTTGTAGAGAATGTTAGTATATTAATATTAATATATTTTGATTTTAATTTACAATTGGAAAAATGTTAATTGTATAGTAGTTAATATAAATTTATTTTATATTCACTATCTTTTTATTATAAAAAATTTTTCTTTATGATTATAAAATAATTCTACGTTATTATATATATTAATAATATTATTTAATGATTTATTAAATTATGTTAAAAAAGAAATAAAGAGAATCTAAGCTATATATAGAATAAATTAATAAAATTTAAAAATTTTTAATTAAAATTTTATAATAAGAAATAGTCGGCAAAGATTTTTATATACGCTTGTTTAACAAAAACAAATGGTCTTTTAGAATTATTTATCTTTAAAGTATATAATCAGCCCACTAAATGTATTTTATGGGCTCGCGGTATATTTGACCGAACAAAGGTGCATAATAATAAGATCGGATTTTTAGTTGACATCTTGAATGAATGATTGGAAGAGATATAATTGTCTGCATCATTAATTTTATAGAAATTATTTTTTTAGTTAAATAGCTAAATTTTATTTAAAAGTCGTGAATGCTCCCCTCATTAAATTTTTTTAACTTAATATTTTTAGTAATTTTTTTTAAAATTTTAAAAAATGAAAAAGGTAGAATTTCATTTTTGTTGGGGCAGGATTGAATTTAAATAAGACATTTCACTTTACTTTTTTTATTAAATTTTAATGTAAATTAAATTTTTTATTTTAAAAAGATTTATTAAATTTTTTTTAGACTAAAATACTTTAGGGTAAAGTTAATTTAAATTTTAAGTTCTTAATTAAAATTAAAATTTGCCGATGTTTGGATTAAAATTAATTTTAAGCAGATAGTTTAAATCTTAAGTCTGTTCGCCTTTTAAATTTTACTGACTGGTTAATTACGTTTTGTTGAATTGATTTCTATTTTAAATAAAAATTTATATTTAGTAACGTAAGAATTTTTTTAATATATATTTAATTAAATTTATTAATTTAATTAAATTATTTTGACGAAAATGGTTAAATTTAATTTAATTATATGTTTATATACATGATATATTAATATTAGTTTATAATTTTAATTATTTTATTTTAATATTGTTTATTAGTTAGAGTTGCGTTTTTACTTTATAGAACGAAGGTACTGGTTTTCAGTTCGTAAAGACTTTAAAAGTGATTTTTAGATTATTCAACTTTAGTGATGCTTTAATTATTTACTAAAGAATTGTTCCTTAATTCAAATTATTATTTATTTTTTTTTGCTCGATTTAAGATATTATTAGATTAGATTATGAGTGATAATTCCTATATATTTTTTTTTAAATTTAATTAGGGTTTATTATTCTAAATGTTTAAGTAAGATTATTTTGTGTATTTCTGGTTGGCTTCTATTATTATGCTAAACTAGTAGTTTACGAGGATTACTCAACTTTTCTACGGGTTAGTTGCTTTATTTTTTTATCTCTATATTAATGGGGGTTATAATTTAATAAATTAATATTTTATCAAGAAAATTGATTTTTATTTTAATAATTCTTTATTAAGAATATTTTCTCTTATAGCAGAATTATCGGCTCCTTTGATTTTATAGAAGTAAAGAATTAGTTTTGGGTTTAGTAGAATAGAAGAGGATTTGCTTTATTTCTTGCCGAATATTTAAGAATTTTTTAAGAATTATTTGATTAGTTTTTTGGAGGAGAATGTTATCATTTATTTTTTTTTAAATTAAATTTTAGGTTTTATATTTGAGTCCGGTCTTCTGTTATCGTATGTAAATTAATTTAGTTGAAATCTTATTTACCTATTTCTTTAATATTTTTTTTTTTTTTGTATAATAATTATTTTATGTAATTTTTTTAGTAAATTATAAATATTATTTTATCTTAGTTTTCAAACAAATTTTTGGTTAAGTATTAATTTAAATTAATTGATCTAAATTTGGGATTAAAGATTAAAATAATATAAAAAAAAATTGTTAACACTTGTCTATGTTATATGATCTTCTATTGCACTTCTAACAGTAAAATGAAAAATAAAAAAATTCAATATAATTTTATTTAAAGTATAAATTGAATACTTAATATTTTTATAAGTGAAAGTTATTAATAAATTAAATGATATATAAAGCATTACTCCCCCTAATTATTAGGAAGATCGTAAATGCGTATGCAAATAAAAAAAATCATTCGGTTGAATGTGAATGGAGTTACTAAAGGATTACGGGATGAAATTTCGGGTCCCTAGGATAAGTCTTTTAGGCTAAATTAAAATAATTAGAAAAAAATAAAAACCCTATTAAATTAAAGTGAAATAGGATGAAAGGATTTGTCAATATATGTTATTCTAAAGGGTTTCTTGAACGTTTGATGAGTATTAATGAATATTGTTATTATAAATGTAAAGGGTTAAAAAATGAAATATGAAAAATCGATTTATGTAGATTGTTTACTGAAATCCCCTCAAATTCACTGGACTAATCAACCTAAATAAGGAAATGCTGACAATAATTGTAATTACTGTGCTCCCAGAAAGATATTGTCTAGGAGGAATCCCTAAAATTTTTATTATGCCTAAAATTATACATTCATGTAATTAAATATAATTTGATAATTCCTCGTCGATTGTAAATATAAACAATAAAAAAAATGAAGCTCATAGTGTGAATATTCGAATAATCACCTTCATTTCTTCGAAATGATTTAACTAGAGAAAGCTATTCACTAGGAAGTAGTTTTTGTTAAAAATAGCCTGTAATAATTGTATAATTAACAAACTCTAATTGATCCATATCTAAAAAGAATATTAGATGGAGTTGGTAAATTACTAAAGAGTTGTTATAATTTTTAAAATGGGTGAGTTTTTGAAATGAAGAATTTGATTTTCTTATAGTAATAGTATAGATATGTTTTAAATTAGTGATTTATAAATGATTAATACTTATAAATTATATTATAAATGTTAAAATATTTCATTTTCATTTAAAGTTTGTAAAATATTATTTTCTAAATTAAAAAAAAAAAAAATTATTTTTTGTTATTTTTATAATGAAATTTTATTTAAAGGATAAATAAGTATTAAGTAAAAATTAGGATTATTGTAAATATTTTTTATCAATTTAAGATTTATTAGAAGTTAATCTGAATGTAAATAAATAAAACTGTAATCCCATATGTAAAAATAATATTGTATTCAAAAAGTTGACTAAATTCAATTATTTTGTAATTAAGAAGTTTGAATTACAAATTAATAGTATATAAGGATGGGTATTTTTAAAATTTATATTAATTAATGTAATAGAATTATTAAATAGTATAATTTGAATCAGAAATAGTTTAAAGAATAATATTTGGAGTTATAGAAAATAAATAATTTTTTCCTGAGTTTAAGATATCTTATCTTGAATACAAAATCAATGTTTTTTTAACTAATAAAAAATGAAATTTTATTAATAGTTCTTTATTTATTAATTATTATAGAAATTTATTTTCTTTAAATCGTAAAATTTTTAGTAGTTTTATTAAGATTAGAATTAATTTATTAATATTTTTTTACATTTAAGGTATAATTTGATTGAAAGATTTATTTTATGTACATTTTTAATTTGACTGTTGTGAGGGGTTTTGGCTTCTATTTTAATTATTGTTCGTATGTGTGGAACGATATATTCAATTTTTAGATTTTATAATGATAAATTATTATTTTTAGATTATATTTTTATTTTTTTTAAAAAAATTTTTGATTAATTCAAATATTTTTTTTTTATATTTTATTATTTATAATATTTCTTTAATTTATTAAATTTTACTATTTAGTATTATTTTGGGTGTGATAATTTCTATCTTATTTTATAGTTTTGAATCAGAAGATTAATAATCTTGTTGATTAAATTTGTGGAGAAATAATTTAAAATTATTTATTTAAATGTAATATTTTTATTATTATTATATTGTACTTTTAGAGTAATAAATTATTTGTTTTATTATTTTTGGGTTCTTTAATCTATTTATTTTATTATAGGATGAGGTGTTCACTGACGAATTCAAGCCGGCATATATTACTATTTTATACTTATTTGTTTTTTACCTATTTGGGTTTTTTATATAAATCATATTTTTCTTATCTTTGTTTATTAAAGAGTAAAATTTTTATGTGCCCATTTATTTTATAATAATATAGCTTTTTAGTTAAATTCCTTATTTTCAGTCATTTAGTGCCTAAAGCACAGTCGAAGCTCATTAGGGTCAATAATTTTAGCAGAATTTATAAAATTAGGGGTATGGAATTTCGAGTAATGATATTTTTATAAATTAATAAAAAATTAAGATTTATTTATTAAATTAGATATTGGAGCTTTTTTGTTAGATTATATTTTTCAGTGATTTAATTAGTAGCTTTTCGGTTATAGGATTTAGTAAGGGTATTACTTCAATGAGTATATCTGGTATATTTTTTTAATTGGTATGGTTGTGTTCTTAGTTTATTTTGTTTAGTAAATTTTATTTGGCATACATAGACGTATTTATTAAATAAAGATATTAGTTATACCTTCATTAAGATTATGATGATTTCTTTTTAGCTGGATATAGAGCCCCCCCTTCTTAAATTTATGGGGGAGGTAGTTTATTGGTTGAATTAGATATTCTGATTTTGTTTTATTTGCTTTAGTTCTTTTTTTGTGGGTATGCCTTTATATTTTCTTTATGCAACATGGAGATTTAATTAGATTTCGAGTATTTTATAAATGGTCTGGAATATTTATTATTATTTTTACTTTTCATATTTAATATTTAAATTAGTATTTTAATATTTTTAAATTAATTTAATAGTTTAATTAAATATTAATTTGTGGAATTAAAGACATTTTTATGTTTAAATTATTTTTTTTAATTATTTAATTTATTAGATTGTTTTATTAATTTTGAATGAATAATATTTTTAGAATATTTTTTTTTAAGTAAATTTTTAGATTAGGTTTCAATTTTTATCTATACAGTAATAATTTTTTTTGATGATGTCAAATTTCATTGGTTGTTTTTTAATTTCTAGAATAGTTGTTTATAGAAAAGTTATTAGGTGATTTAATAAATTACGTCTTGTTGTTATTTGCTATTATTATATCAATAATTTTATAATTATTGTCCAAATATATAAGAATTTGTTAGGTTGGATGATGGCTTAGTTTCTTATGTTTAGTAATTTATTACCAAAAGTAATTATAATGCTGTAATTACTATTTTACTAATCGTATCGTGACATTGCAATTTATTTAGATTGTTTGAATATAAATTATGGGGATGAAACTTTATTTTTTATATTACATAAATTGTTGACAATAAAATTATTGAAGAATAATTTTATTAGCAGGAGCTACTAAAAGAGCCAAATTCCTTTTTTCATGATTCCTGCAGCTATAGCAGCCCTATCTGTTTGCTTAGTCATTCTTTACCTTAGTAACTGCTGGGTTATTTATATTCGATTTGAAGTAAAGAAAATTCTAAATTTTCTTTTTTTTGGTTAATAACTATATTTATTCAGTATGGGGCAATTTTGAAATGATTTAAAAAATTATTGCTTATCTACTTTAGCAATTAGGTTATATAAAATTTAGGCTGTTTAGGGTTTTGCATTTTCATTTATATATCTTTTTAAAAGTTTGTATTTTTTTGTGCGGGGTTATATTCACGATTTAAAGATAACAGGACATTCGTTTTATATGGGAGGAGTAAATTTTACCTTTATGGGAGTTTTTTTATATTCTATGGCGTTATGTGATTCCTTTTTAGCTGATTTTATTCTAAGATTTATTTTAGAATCATATTTTGTTTAAATTAAATTTATTAGGTTAGACTGCTTATTTTTCCAGGTTTATGTTAGGTACACAATTCGTTATATTTGAAGTTATTTCTGAATTAACTTTTGCTTTATAAATTTTCATTTTGAAGAAAAAATATACTAAAAGATATTATTTTTTTTATAAGGATCTGGGGATCGATATTCTGTGATAATTTTACCAGCATTAAATTTATTATCTTCTTAAGATTAACTATTAGTTTTATTGTAATTAGGGGAATTATTATTGGTTTTATTAAGGTTAGATAATATTAAAAAATTTTATCTATGATTAAATTAAGAGATTTGGAAGATATGATTTATAATTTATAGAACTAGAATTAATTTTTTATTAAATGGGATTTTATTTAAAAAAAATATAGATTGGTTGTTTGAAATTTAATTTTTTTAAATTTTAATTAATTAATAAATCTAATTATGTAATTTTATTATTATGTTAAAGTTTACATATATTTTTATTATATGAATTTTTTTTTAATTCTTACTTATTATTTAATTTAATAACTTATAAAGAGTTAGTTTGAAGTACTAAAGTGATTTTTTAAATCTTTAAATATATATATATATATATATATATATATATAATATATATATATTTATAAAAAATAAATTTATTTTTCTTGAAAAATAATGTTTTTAAACATATAAATACAGAAATATTAATGTTTATACACTTATGTTAAATTAGAGTTAACGTTATTATTTCTTAATTAGATTATTATCATTTTTTTCATAAAATGAAATACCTCTTTGGTTAATTAATTAAATAGAGAGTAGTTTATACTCAATTTAAGTCGAGTTATTGCTTTTAGCTTTCTATTTTAGGTAATCTAGACTTTTGAATGCAAATCAATTTTTAATAATATAACCCTAAATATTATTTCAATTTATATATTTAAATTTCATTCATAATATAACCCTGAAGTCAAAATTAAATAAAAAAAAGTGAAGAAATTCAATTAATTATGTTAGCGATATGTTTAAAATTATGGGTATATTAGACAAATTACACAAAATAAAATAATGTATTAAAAATGTATTGAAAAGTAGTGCTAAAGATAGGTCAATCCGATTCAAAGGAGAAATTTTCAGAACATTTTCACTTTTTTTTGATAAAATACTGAAATTGAAATTATTATAGAGTTACAAAAAACTAAAATAATTATATAATTATATATTATTATATAAAATTATCTTTGATTGAAATCAATATCTGTATATTTATATATTTAAGATTTCATCAATACTACTACATAAAGAATATATACACTCACAAAATGTCAGTATCAACTGCAGCTTCTAACCAAAATGTGATTGCAGAAATGATTATTTATGTGTCGAATAGGCATACTAAAAGAAAGTATACCTACTTTACTGAACCGTGGATCCGTTCTATAAAATGATGTTCCTAAATTCATCTGATATAAATGGGCTCTATGTATTCGATCTTGAATAGTAAAATAAAGTCCGGTAAGACAGCATTAACATCTTATTTGGGATGGAAAATATTTTCTAAATTGGTGAGGCTCAGTACTGTAATTCTGATAATAAATATATATTAAAAGGGGAATTTGAAATGATAAAAGGTTCAATGATAAGGGGTCAAGTTCTCTAATTAATCCTTGATTAAGTTCCTATAAAAAAAACCAAAAAAAGCAATAAAAAAATTTCAGTACATGAATAAAATTATTCCTACGTAGTCAAATCCTTCAGAGTTGAGACTTGATATGTTCCTTCTCGTGAGTATACGTCATCATGATATATAGTATTAAGTAATTAAGTCCTAGTAGTTAAAGTAAGTTAAAGTCATAAATCAGAGTACCACATAATAAGTATGTACTTAAAGCA
Source organism: Micrasema minimum (assembly GCA_022494985.1). Taxonomy (NCBI): domain Eukaryota; kingdom Metazoa; phylum Arthropoda; class Insecta; order Trichoptera; family Brachycentridae; genus Micrasema; species Micrasema minimum. The sequence goes on along the minus strand of JAGVSP010000001.1, from coordinate 17,934 downwards.
GTTAGGGTCAAGGTCTTGAGTACTAATGAAGGGATTTTGGTGATTTGTCATAAAATTCTTTAGATAAATTCTTAAATAGTAAACATACTGTGAAGATACTGTATTAGTATTATAAAAGAATTATTGTAATATAATAATAGAAATATATTGAACAGAATTTTTGATCTTAATAAAGTGATTAATAAGTGTCGCAATTATTTTATTATCGGCGCTAGAGTATTGGACGAAAAGTTTCTAATCGTTTCATTAAACTAAAGATATAAGAAGAGAGGGGTTCCTTGGACTAAAAGTAATATATGTTGGTGTTTTACACCCAAAATTATAAATGAAGTACATAGGTAAAGCAATAGAAAGATTTTTTTATGTGACTGTTCTGTGAAAATTAAGTAAAGTCCTAAAAGTTATTACATGATAAAAAAAATAAGAGAAAAATAAATGTTGTTCAATGATAATTATTCATCAACTAAATCTATTAAGTATTTAATTGATTTAAATTATATTAAGCGGTTAGGTATTAATCATATTAAAAGGAATTATTAGTCATAAATTCTAGTTAATTTAAGATAGAGAAAATTTTTAGAGGGGGCAAAAATTGGATAGATTTTATCAATTTATTATTAGTTTTTTTCAATAGCAGGATAAAATTATAAAAAGAAATAATTTAAATAATAGTATTTAAATAAAATATAAAAGAAATTCTTTAAAGGTATTATTTGAGGATAAAAGATATAATTTTTAATAATTTAATATACAATTTTGTTATATTTAACTATTCTTTCACAAAAGTAATTTTAAGTTTATATTAAAGATTTAAAAGTCTTTATTAATTGTTATTAGTGAATTAAATTTTTATTCAATTAAAAGAACGAGGAGAATAATCAATTATATAGGTATAAACCTGTTGTTCCCAAATTCAGAAATTGCCAAAAATGCCGTCGGTAATAAGTTAATTGATTTGTCGCAGGAGTTGCATCAGCTTTTACTCTTAAAGAAGGATGTTCAAGAATGAAAACATCTGCAGCGTAATTGTATCGAATTGTGTTTTTAAGGAACTACTATTTGTTACACTTCTATAGCGAAATAAATTTATTTGTGAATCTTGGAGTATAAATGATCAAAGAAATTTTTAAAATCTGAGTATTTAAGACCAATATCATTGATGCCTATATTGATAGTTAAAGTGGTTTATTGTTCATAGTAAATTAATAGTTTAAGAAGGAAGTGCATAAAATTAAATATTCTAGGTAAAAGAGTTCAAATTAATTCATTGTTGTCTTCTATTAAATAACGATAGTTAATTATTTGAATAATAACATAAAATGAATTATTGTAATAATTAAATTAAAATAATTTAATAAAGTCATAAAAAATTATTTGTTCCATTAAAGAGAAGATTATTTGGAATTAATTGAGATCAGTGAATTTCTAAAAATTAACTTATATGGATTTAAGACCAATGATTTATCTGCCATTTAGAAATAGAAATTTGGTTTTCATTGAATGATGTCGAAGGGGATTATTTTGTAATCAATCAATATTAGTTATTGATTATATAATATTGTTGTTGATTATTTTCTTTCTCTATAAGATAATAATATATATACTAGTGGATAAGATGACCCAAGAAGATAAAATTTCATGTAATATCTATCAGGTAATCTGAATATCGTCGAGGTATCCGGCATCTAAGAAATGTTGGAAAAGTTAAATTACTCCTAAAAATATAGAAAAAATTGAATTTTAACAATTGGATTATTATTAGTCAGTAATAAAGGGTATAAGATGAATCCCCAATAATTGCAAAATAGCTCTATAGATAAAACATAATGGAAGGCAACAACAATATGTATCTGAGTAATATCATGAATTAGCTAAATATCTGTAATCCTCTATTGTTAGAAAAATAAATCCTAATCTTCAAATTAATCTTGGATTTAATTATTTTATTACATGAATTGAGCTAATCACTGAAAATTTATTCAGTAGGAATAGCAATAATTAAGTACTGATTAAATAGCAAGTATCAACGTCTATACTACGTAATATATGTGGTCATACATAAAACCCAAAGTCCATAGTTATTATGCATAATATCTAAAAATCAATGATCTTTTTTTCCCTCTGAGCAATATTGGGAAACAATACCGAATCTGGTAAATAAAATATAACTTCGGATGCCAAAACAAAATAAATGTTGTATAAAATGGGTCTCCTCCCCAGCGGTCAAAAATGATGTATTTAATTCGTCAGTAAGTATGGTGATAGCTCCCGCTAAACAGTAAGATGTAATAATAAAACTGCAGTATAAAGATCCAAATAAGTATTCATCTAAAGTAATTGGTTAAACTATATAATAGTAAGAAATAAAATAATAGCCCTAAGATGAAGAAACCGCTAAATGTAAAGAAAATAGAATCTACTGACTACCTGAATAGCTAATTTCTGATAGGGGTGGTAACCGTTCCCTGTTCAGTGCCTCTTTCTACATGATCTAATAAAAGAAAAATTTAAAGAGGGGTAAAGTAAAAACATTAATATAATAATAAAAATAATAATTAAAATTAATAAAATATAATAAAATAAATAAAAATAAATATTCTAAAATATACTAATTAATATTAATATTAAATAATAATATATATATTAGCTGAGTAATAAATATACAAAATATGATCATATAAACATAGATAACATGAATTAAATACATTTATCAATTCATATAAAAAAATATTCTCTTAAATGAAGAATAATACTATTCCCATATTATTTAAATCCAATTATTTAAATACTAATTGTTCCAATATTTTTAATATATAATATATAAATATTCATAGATCGCTGAATAAAGAGGCTTAATATTTATAGCGATAATCTGTAAATCTTAATTATTATTGATTAACTTTTTTACTAATATTAATATATAATTCATGATTTTAAAATGCAAATGTTAAAGAGTATAAACTATTAACTATAACTAATTAAATTTATAAAATAATTAAATTTTGAATGATATAAATATATAAATAACTTATAATTTTAAATTGAAATTAAAATAAATATACATATAAATTAAATTGAAATATCGATAAAAAATAATATACTAAATATATAAAAGATATTTCTGGTGTCACAAAATTAATTTAATTTCGATTAAATTTAATTAACATTAAAGAATAAGTATATAAATTCGAATATTAACATAAATAATTTAATTAATAAGGATATTAATTAAGAATTCCTCTACTTAAATATAATATATGATTAAATCAAAAAATTAAAGAATATCATAAACTTGTATCTAATAAACCCTAATAAATAGGGAAATAATATAATCTAATAAAATATAATAATAATATTAATAAATTAATAACTAATACTAATAATAATAAAAATATTTGGATCTATAAGTTAAAAACTATATTCTATAATAAGTAAAGAAATATATTATACTAAAAAAAACTTAAATTATTAATAAATATAATAAATAGAATAATCATAATTTAAAAACTTTAATTAATAAGGACGCTTAATAATCAACTAATGATATACAATAGGAGGACTAAGATAACTAATTTTATAAATGATGTATTGTAAATCCCTATAATCTGCGATTTAAAGCACTATAATGACACACATAACATAAATAATAATACTGTCTATTATAATAATATAATATATAAATAAATATGGGGATATGAATACATTGTATTAATTACTTAAAAGAATTTATAAAATATAATTCACGTTATACCATATATAATATTAGTGAAATCAAAATTTAATGTAGCAGCCCATATTAAAAAATTAAATATAAATATTAAAATATAATGAATTATATAAATAATATAATTTAAAATAATAAATATTATATATAATAAAATAAAAAAATTACAATCAGATAATAAAATTATAATTGACATATCTACTAGTAATAATAAATTATAAAATAAATTAATATTCCTTTTGAGATTAAAAAAATTATGTAATTTATATACTAAATAAAGGAATTATTATACAATCTTTAACTATAAATCCTCTACAAAATAAATTACTCTAAAAAGAATATATATTTTATGTGAAAATTATATATAGTTCAATAATAATAAAAATTAAAAATAAAAATCTTTTGTTATAATTTAAAAATAGTTAAAAATTTAAAACAAATAATAATTTACCAATTTACTAAATGAGAATGTACTCATTAGCACTGATTTCGCAATAAATTTTATATATTGATGTTGAGGAAGTGCTTTAAATATTTATGAGAATTATAATAAAACGTTAACGTGATTTAATTCTATTAAAAATAAAGAAAATGGAATATACATTACTTAATATTATCTAACAAAATAAACCTATTAATCAGGCACTTATATAATAAATTACAATATAAAAAACAAATTATAATCAATATATTTTACAATTATAATTAATTTATAAAATTAGAATTAAAAATATATATACAATATATTTTACAAATTTTATATTAATTTAAAAAATTAGAATGGTAAAAAATCTATATTACAAAATAATTTTACAATTTATAATTATTATAAAAAGAATGGTAAAAATCATATATACAAATATAATTTACAAATTTATATTAATTATAAAAATTGATGGTAAAAAATCTATATATAAAATTATTTTACAATTTTATATATTTAAAAATTAGATGTAAAAAATCTATATATAAAAATAATTTAAAATTTTAATTAATTTAAAAAATTAAATTAAAAAAACTAATTAAAAAAATTTTACAAATTTTTAAAATTTTAAAAATAATTAAAAAAATTAAAAATATATTTTCAATTTTTAAAATTTTAAAAATTAATTAAAAAAATATAAAAATAATTTAAAATTTATAATTATTATAAAAATAATTAAAAAATAATAAATTAATACTGGTATAAAATCTAAATATAGCTAAAAATATATTAATAACATTTTAATTTTTATCATTATTCATTTATTCTCAATTATTAACATAATAGATGTGTATAACAAAAACAAAATTTACCAATAATTAATTTATTTAAACTATTTAAATTCAATAAATAATTGAAAATTAATTAAAAAAAAATCACATAATATAAATTAATTAAACAAAATATAAAAAATTAAAATTATTAATTGTGTATTATATTTATAAATTATTAGAATAAAAATAATTAAAAATTATAATGTTTGGAATTAAATTTAGTATTTTTAATTAAAAAAATATATTCATTTAATTTGTGTTTAAATTATTCACTTATATAAATTAATAAAATAAATAACATTAATTAAAATATTATATATATATAAATTTTTGATCAAAAATAAAAATTAAAGAAATAAATTAATTAAATGTTAATACAATTATAAATTCATATTATATTTTAAAATTTAATTAAAGTTAATAAACAAAATTAATTTTTTAATGTATTTATTTGTCATTTATAAATTAATTAAAAAAATAATAATAATTAAAATTTTAATATTGTAAAAATAAAAAAAAAACTAATAAAACAATATAAAATAATAAAATTTATTTTATAAAATAAAATTAATATTTTAAAAATAAAAAACAAAATTATAAATTAAATATTTTAAAATTAATATATATTAAAAATTATATTTATAATAATAAAAAATTATAATTAATATTAAAAAAAAAAATAATAATAAAATTAAAAATTAAAAATAAATATATTAAATATAAACATTAATTAAAATAATTAATAATAATAAATTTTTTAAATTAAAAATTGTAATAATAATTGTTAAAATTAATTAATTAAATAAATAATTAAAATAATAATTAAACAATTATTAAATTTTTTATAAAAAATTAAATTATAAAATTATAATAATTTTAAATAAATAAAAATTAAATTAAAAAACTATAATTATTTTAAATAAAATTAAATGAAATTTTTATAAATTAAAAAAAACTAATAAATAAAATTAAGATTATTTTATAAAAAAATAGTAATTTTAAGATTAATTTTGAAGTAGATTATTTATAAAAAAGATTTAAAATTAATGGTAACCTAAAATTAATTTTAATAAATTAATTATTTAAAAAATTAGTTTTTTAAAACAATGAAAAATTTTATTTCTAATTGAAATAAAATTAAAAGAAAATAATAATTTAAAATATTTTTTTTTTTAAAATAAAGTTAAACAATTAAAATTTTAATATAATAATGAAATATTTAAATAAAGATAACAAATTAAAAAAATTAAATAAAACAAAAAAAGATAATATTACATTATAAAAATTAATATTACTAAAAAACAAATAATAATTAATATATAAAAAAAAAATTATATTATAAAAAAAACAAAAAAAATATTTCAAAAATTTAAAAATATTAAACTAATAAAACAAGATTTTTTATTCCAAAATTAAAAATTTTTTTTTTTATAATTTTATATATTCTATAAACAAATTTATTAAATCAAATAAAAAATTAATATTAAAAAACCCATTAAAAAAACATTATTAATCTAAAATAAGAATTTATTTAAAAATAATAAATTTAAATTAAAAATATCGAAATGTAAGTAATAATAAAAAAAAAATATAAAATAAACATTTAATTATAATATTAAATAAAAAATAATAAAAATTTATATTTATTTGAAATAAGATTTATATAAAACATAAATTATTTTTTAATAATAAGTATTTAATAATTAACAAAAAAGTAAACATTTAATATTTATTAATGTGCAATTCATTTTTATTTGAAATTTTAAAATTAATTTAAAAATTTAAGAAAATTTATTTTATTAATCTAAATTAATAAAAGAAATAAATTTTTTGTAAATTTTAGTATTTTTTTTGAAAAAATTAAATAATTTATTAAAAAATTAGTATAGAAATTAGAATTTAAAAATAAGAAAATTTTTTTTATTTTAAAAGTTAATTTAAAATTTATTGTATTAAATATCAGAGATTATTAAAATAAAATTTATTTAAATTAATTTTTTCGAAACTAAAATAATATAATTAGTAAAATTATATTATTTATTGTAATTAAATATTAAAAATAATTTTTTTGAAATGAAATGTTAAACGATTTAAGTTATATCTAATTAAATAAAGAAAAAAATTTAATTTTATATTTAATAAATAAATATTTATTTTTTATTAATATTTATTTAAATTATTATATTTTATTGGGATTAGCTAGTAAATAAATTATTAAATTTTAATTAAATAAAATAAATTTTATAAAAATAAAATTATTTAATAATTATATTTTTTTATAAAAAAATTTATTATAAAATAAAAATTTAATTTATTATAAAACAATTAAAAATTTTTTTAATTATTTTTAAAAATTATGTAAAAAAAAAAATAATGATAATATTAGTATATAAATAAATTAATAAAATTAAAAAATTTTATTAAATATTAAAATTAAGAATTCGGCAAAAATTTATATTCGCTTGTTTAACAAAAACATGTCTTTTAGAATAAATAATTTAAAGTCTAATCTGCCCCTGAAATTTATTTTAAGGGCCTGCGGTATTTTGACCGTACAAAGGTAGCATAATAATTAGATTTTTAATTGAAATCTTGAATGAATGATTGGACGAGATATAATCTGTTTTAATATTAATTATAGAAATTTAATTTTTTAGTTAAAAAGCTAAAATTTATTTAAATTTATATTTTAATTTAATTGATTAAATTTAAATTAAAATTATTTTGACAGAAAAATGTGTTAAATTTAGAATTTAATTATATGTTTATATAACATAGATAATAATTAATAATTATGAGATTTATATATTTTTAATTATTTATATTTTTTTAATGATTTAAGATTTAATTTAGGGTTTTTATTTATTCTAAGATGTTTAAGAGTAAGAGTTTATTTTGTAGTAATTTCTGGTTGGGCTTCTAATTCTAATTATGCTAAACTAGGTAGTTTACGAGGATTAGCTCAAACTATTTCTTACGAGGTTAGGTTAGCTTTAATTTTTTTATCTCCTATATTATTAATGGGGGGTTATAATTTAATAAATTTAATATTTTATCAAGAAAATATTTGATTTTTTTTTTTTTAATAATTCCTTTAATATTAAGAATATTTTCTTCTATACTAGCAGAATTAAATCGAGCTCCTTTTGATTTTATAGAAGGTGAAAGAGAATTAGTTTCTGGGTTTAATGTAGAATATAGAAGAGGAGGATTTGCTTTAATTTTTCTTGCCGAATATTTAAGAATTTTATTTATAAGAATATTATTTAGATTAGTTTTTTTTTTTTAGGAGAATGTTTATCATTTATTTTTTTTTTAAAATAATAATTTTAGGTTTTTTATATTTATTTGAGTTCGCGGGTCTCTTCCTCGTTATCGTTATGATAAATTAATAAATTTAGCTTGAAAATCTTATTTACCTATTTCTTTAAATTATTTATTTTTTTTTTTTTGTATAATAATAATTTTTTATGTAATTTTTTTAGTAAAATTAATAAAATAATTTTTATTTATCTTAAGTTTTCAAAACAAATGCTTTGTGGTTAAGCTAATTAATTTAAATTAATTGATCTCAAATTTTGGGGATTAAAGGATTTAAAAATAAAATATATAAAATATAAAATTGTTAACACTTGTCTTAATGTTATATATGGATCTTCTATTGGGCATCTTCCTAATCAGGTTAAAATTAGAAAAATAAAAATAAATATTCAAAATATAATTTTATTTTTAAAGTATAAAATTGAATACCTTTAATATTTTTTATAAAAGTGAAAGGTATATTAAATAAAATTAAAATTGATATTAATAAAAAGCATTACTCCCCCCTAATTTATTAGGAATAGATCGTAAAATTGCGTATGCAAATAAAAAATATCATTCTGGTTGAATGTGAATTGGAGTTACTAAAGGATTAGCCGGGATGAAATTATCGGGGTCTCCTAGGATAAAGGGTCTTTTTTAGGCATAAAATTAAAATAATTAAGAAAAAAAAAATAAAAAACCCTATTAAATCTTTAAAAGTGAAATAAGGATGAAAAGGAATTTTGTCAATATTATTGTTAATTCTTAAAGGGTTTCTTGAACCAGTTTGATGAAGGAATATTATAAAATGAATCATTGTTATTATTAAAATGATAAAGGGTATAATAAAATGAAATATGAAAAATCGATTTAGTGTAGCATTGTTTACTGAAAATCCCCCTCAAATTCACTGGACTAAATCAGTACCTAAATAAGGAAATGCTGACAATAAATTAGTAATTACTGTTGCTCCCCAGAAAGATATTTGTCCTCATGGTAGGACATACCCTATAAATGCTGTTATTATGCACAATAAAAAAATAATAATTCCTACTATTCATGTAAATTTAAATATAAATGATTCGTAATAAATTCCTCGTCCGATGTGTAAATATAAACAAATAAAAAAAAATGAAGCTCCATTAGTGTGAATAATTCGAATTAATCACCCTTCATTTACATTTCGATAAATATGATTTAACCTAGAGAAAGCTATTTCTACGTTAGGAATGTAGTTTATTGTTAAAAATAAGCCTGTAATAATTTGTATAATTAAACAAACTCCTAAAATTGATCCCATATTTCATATAAAAGAAATATTAGATGGAGTTGGTAAATTTACTAAAGAGTTAGTTATAATTTTTAAAATAGGGTGAGTTTTTGAAATTGAAGAAAATTTTGAATTTTTCATTATAGTTTAATACGTATAGGATTATGTTTTAAATTAGTGATTTTAATAGTAATGATTAATACTATTAATAAATATATTATTATTAATTAAAATGGTTAAATATATTTTCATTTTCATTATAAAAGTTTTATAAAAATAAATTATTTTTCTAAATTTAAAAAAAAAAAAAAAAAAAATTAATTTTGTTATTTTATATTAATGAAATTATTATTTAAAGGAATAAAATAAGTAATTAAAGTAAAAAAAGGATTATTGATAAATATTTTTTTTTCAAAATTTAAGATTTTATTAGAAGTTAATCTAGAAATGTAAATAAATAAAACTAGTAATCCTCCAATAAATGTTAAAAATATAATATATGATATTCAAAAAGTTTGACTAATTATTCCAATTATTGTTGTAATTAAGGAAGTTTGAATTACTAAATTAATAGTAATTAATAAAGGATGGGATATTTTTAAAATTTTTATATTAATTAATGTAAATAGAATTATTAAAATAGGTATAAATTTTGATATTCAGGAAATAGTTTAAAGAAAATAAATAATTTTGGAGATTATAGAAAAAAAAAAAAATTTTTTTCCTGAAGTTTTAAAAGATTATTCTTATCTTTGAATTACAAAATCAATGTTTTTTTTTAAAAACTAATAAAACTAATGAAAATTTTATTAATAAGTTACTTTTTATTTATTAATTATTTAATAAGAAATTTTTTATTTTTTTTTTTAAAATCGTAAACATTTATTAGTAGTTTTATTAAGATTAGAATTAATTATATTAATTATATTTTTATACATTTATAGGTATATATTATTGATTGATTGATTTTATTTTATAGTACTATTTTTAATTTTGACTGTTTGTGAGGGAGTTTTTTTAGGCTATCTATTTTAATTTATATGATTCGTATGTGTGGAAAACGATTATATTCAAATTTTTAGAATTTTATAATGATAAAATTTATTTATTTTTTTTTTTTTATAATTTTTTTTTTTTTTTTAAAAAAAAAAAAAAAATTAATTCAAATATTTTTTTTTTTTTTTTATAATTTTATTATTTATATATATTTTCTTTAAATTTATTAAATTTTACTAATTTAAGATATTATTTTGGGTGTGATTTAATTTCTTATTTCTTAATTTTATTAAGTTTATGAATCAGAAGATTAATAATCTTGTCTAGATTAAAAATTTGTCGGAGAAATAATTTTTTAAAAAATATTTATTTTAAATGTAATATTTTTATTATTAATATTATATTGTACTTTTAGAGTAATAAATTTATTTATGTTTTATTTATTTTTTTTTTTGGTTCTTTAATTCCTATTTTTTTTTTAATTATAGGATGAGGTGTTCAACCTGAACGAATTCAAGCCGGCATATATTTACTATTTTATACTTTATTTGTTTTTTTACCCTTATTATTGGGTATTTATTTTTTATATAAATCAAATATTTTATTCTTTATCTATTTGTTTATTAAAAGAAGTAAAATTATTTTTTTATGCCCATTTATTTTTATAATAATTATAGCTTTTTTAGTTAAAATTCCTATATTTTCAGTCCATTTATGGCTGCCTAAAGCACATGTCGAAGCTCCAATTAGAGGTTCAATAATTTTAGCAGGAATTATATTAAAATTAGGGGGATATGGAATTATTCGAGTAATGATATTTTTATTAAATTTAAATAAAAAATTAAGATTTATTTTTATTAGAATTAGATTAATTGGAGCTTTTTTGGTTAGATTAATATGTTTTTTTTTCAAGTAGATTTAAAATCTTTAGTAGCTTATTCTTCTGTAGTTCATATGGGATTAATAGTAAGGGGGTTATTAACTTTATCAAACTGAGGTATATCTGGTAGATATTTATTAATAATTGGTCATGGTTTGTGTTCTTCAGGTTTATTTTGTTTAGTAAATTTTAATTATGAGCGATTACGATTACATAGACGTAATTTATTTATTAATAAAGGATTATTAGTTATATATACCTTCATTAAGATTATGATGATTTCTTTTTTTAGCTGGAAATATAGCAGCCCCCCCCCCTCTTTAAATTTATTGGGGGGAGGTAAGTTTATTGGTTAGACTAATTAGATATTCTTGAATTTTAGTGTTTATGTTAGCTTTAGTATCTTTTTTTTTCTGCTGGGTATAGCCTTTATTTATTTTCTTTTTATGCAACATGGAAGATTTAAATTAAGATTATCGAGTTATTTTATAAATGAGTCTCGGGAATATTTATTATTATTTTTACATTGAATTCCATTAAATTTAATAATTTTTAAATTAGATATTTTAATATTTTTTTTAATTAATTTAAATAAATTTAATTAAAATATTAATTTGTGGAATTAAAGATACATTTTTATGTTTTAAATTTTTTTATTTTTTTTTTTTATTTAATTTATTTAGATTAGTTTTATTAATTTTTAGAATGCTAATAATATTTTTAGGAAATATTTTTTTTTTATATAAAGATTTAAGAATTTTTTATGAATTTAGGTTTCAAATTTTTAATTCTATAGACTTAGTAATAATTTTTTTTTTTTGATTGAATGTCAAGAATTTTCATTGGGGTTGTTTTTTTAATTTCTAGAATAGTTGTATTTTATAGAAAAAGTTATATAGCAGTTGATTTTAATAAATTACGATTCTTGTTGTTAGTTATGCTATTTATTATATCAATAATATTTATAATTATTAGTCCAAATATATTAAAGAATTTTGTTAGGTTGGGATGGATTAGGCTTAGTTTCTTATTGTTTAGTAATTTATTACCAAAATGTTAAATCTTATAATGCTGGTATATTAACTATTTTATCTAATCGTATCGGTGACATTGCAATTTTATTTAGAATTGTTTGAATTTAAATTATGGGGAGATGAAACTTTATTTTTTTATTTTTATTACATAAAAAATGATTGATCAATAAAATTAATTGGAAGAATAATTTTTTTTAGCAGGAGCTACTAAAAGAGCTCAAATTCCTTTTTCTTCATGACTTCCTGCAGCTATAGCAGCCCCTACTCCTGTGTCTGCTTTAGTTCATTCTTCTACCTTAGTAACTGCTGGGGTTTATTTAATTATTCGATTTAGAAGATTAATAGAAAATTCTAAATTATTTACATTTTTAATATTTTTTTATAATAACTATATTTATGTCAGGTATTGGGGCAAATTTTGAATATGATTTAAAAAAAATTATTGCTTTATCTACTCTTAGTCAATTAGGATTAATAATAATAATTTTAGGGGCTGGTTTTAGGGGTTTTTTTTAGCATTTTTTTTCATTTATTAATTCATGCTTTTTTTAAAAGTTTGTTATTTTTATGTGCAGGGGTTATAATTCACAGATTTAAAGATAATCAGGACATTCGTTTTATAATGGGAGGAGTAAAATTTATACCTTTTATTGGGAGTTTTTTTTTTTATTTCTAATATGGCGTTATGTGGAGTTCCTTTTTTAGCTGGATTTTTTTCTATTCTAAAGATTTAATTTTAGAATCAATATTTTGTTTAAATTTAAATTTAATTTAGGTTAGGACTAGCTTATTTTTCCACAGGTCTTACTGTTAGGTACACAATTCGTTTAATATTTTGAAGTTTATTTTCTGAATTTAACTTTTCTGCTTTAATAAATTTTCATTTTGAAGAAAAAAACTATAACTAAAAGAATATTTATTTTATTTTTATTAAGGATCCTGGGGGGATCGATATTTCTGTGATTAATTTTACCAGCAATTAAATTTATTTATCTTCCTATAAGATTAAAACTATTAGTTTTATTTGTAATTGGAGGGGGAATTATTATTGGTAGTTTATTAAGGTATAGATATATATAAAAAAAAAAAATTTCTATGATTTAAATTAAGAAGATTTTTTTTAAGAATATGATTTATAATTTTTTTTAAGAACTAATGGAATTAATTATTTTATTTTAAATTTAGGAATTTTATTTTTAAAAAATTAAAAATTTAAAAAAATTATAGATTTGGTTGATTTGAAAATTTAATTTTTTTAAATTTTAAATTAAATTTTAATAAATCTATAAATTTAATGCATAAATTTCATATTAATTATGTTAAAGTTTACATTATAATTTTTATTTTATGAATTTTTTTTTTTTTTTTTTTATTATAATTATTTATTTTATTTAATTATAAAAGAGTGTAGTATTGAAGATACTAAAGTGATTTTTTAAATCTTTTTTTATATATATATATATATATATATATATATATATATATATATATATATATATATATAAAAATATTTTTTTAATTTATATTGAAAAAAATAATTTTTTTTTTTTTAAAATAATATAAATTACAGAAATATTTACAGTTTAGTACACTATATACACTAATTAGAAGTTTTTAACGTTTATTATTTCTTTAATTAGATTATTAATAATTTTTTTTTTTTAACAATGAAATACCTCTTTTTTTTTTTAATTAATTAAATAGAGAGTAGTTATTATACTCAATTATTAAGTCGAAGTCGAAATTAATTGCTTTTAGCTTTCTATTTTAAGGTAAGTCTAGGACTTTTTTTGAATGCAAATCAAATATTTTAAATAAATTATAACCCTAAAATTAATTATTTCAATTTAATATATTTAAATTTCATTCATAATATAACCCTGAAGTCAAAATTATAATAAAAAAAGTAGAAATAGAAATTCAATTAATTATGTTAGCGATATTGTTTAAAATAATTATGGGTATAATTAGACAAATTTCTACATCAAAAATTAAAAAAAAAAAAATAGTAATTATAAAAAAAAAATATTGAAAAAGGTAGTCGGGCTAAAGATTTAGGGTCAAATCCGCATTCAAAGGGAGATAATTTTTCAGAATCATTTTCACTTTTTTTTTTTAAAATTACTGAAATTGAAATTATTAATAGAGTTACAAAAAAAAAACAAAAAAAAATTATTATAATTATATATATATTATATATTTATAATTAAAAATCAATCATTTTTGGAAATCAAATATACTGTATATATTATATAAAAATTAAGATCTTCATCAATACATAACTACATAAAGAAATAATCATACTACATCAACAAAATGTCAGTATCAAGCTGCAGCTTCTAAACCAAAATGATGATTTGCAGAAAAATGATTATTTATGTGTCGAATTAGGCATACTAATAAGAAAGTAGTACCTACTATTACATGAAATCCGTGGAATCCAGTTGCTATAAAAAAAAATGTTCCATAAATTCTATCTCTGATAGTAAATGGGGCTTCTATGTATTCGTATGCTTGAAGTATTGTAAAATAAAGTCCGAGTAAGACAGTCATTAACAATCTTATTTGGGATTGGGAAAAATTATTTTCTAAAATTGAGTGATGGGCTCAAGTTACTGTAATTCCTGATGTTAATAAAATAATAGTATTTAAAAGGGGAATTTGAAATGGATTAAAAGGTTCAATTGATAAAGGGGGTCAAGTTCTTCCTAAATTAATCCTTGGATTTAAGTTCCTATGAAAAAAAGCTCAAAAAAAGGCAATAAAAAAAAAAATTTCAGATACAATGAATAAAATTATTCCTCATCGTAGTCCTAAAGTCACTTTCAGAGTATGAGAACCTTGATATGTTCCTTCTCGTGAGATATCACGTCATCATTGATATATAGTTATTAAAGTAATTAAAAGTCCTAGTACAGTTAAAGTTAAGTTAAAGTCATAAAATCAGAATAGTAACCCACATAATAAAGTTATGGTACTTAAAGCTCCAGTTAAGGGTCAAGGTCTTTGAGTAACTAAATGAAAGGGATGATTTTGGTGATTTGTCATTAAATTACTTCTTTAGAATATAAAGTTCTTAAAATAGTAAAATACATAAGCTTGAATGAAAGATACTGCTATTTCTAGTATTAATAAAAGAATTATTGTAATAATAAATAAAATTAAAAAATTATTATTGATATACAGATAAATTTATTGATCTTAATAAAGTGATTAATAAGTGTCCTGCAATTATATTTGCTATTAATCGGACAGCTAGAGCTAGTTATTGGACGAATAATGTTTCTAATCGTTTCAATTAAAACTATAAAAGATATAAGAAGAGAGGGGGTTCCTTGAGGAACTAAATGAGTAAATATATGTTGGGTGTTATTTTAATCACCCAAAAAAAAAATAAATGAGAGTCACATAGGTAAAGCAATAGAAAGATTTATTATTATGTGACTTGTTCTAGTGAAAATATAAGGATAAAGTCCTAAAAAGTTATTACATAGAATAAAAAAAAATAAAGAAGAAAAAAAAAATAAAATGTTGTTCCATATGAATAATTATGTCTAATCAAAAAAAAAAATTCTTTATGTAAAGTATTTAAAATTGAATTTAAGATTATATTAAAAAAAAGCGGTATTAATCAATAATTAAAAGGAATAATTATTAGTCCAATAAATGTTCTAGTTCAATTTAAAGATATGGAGAAAATTTTAGTAGAGGGGTCAAAAATTGAGAATAGATTTGTTATCATAATTTAATTTATTTTAGTTTTATTTTCAATAGCAGGGATAAAATTATAAAAAGAAATAATTATAAATAATAAGTATGTTAAATTAAAAAAAATAAAAAAAAGAAAATTCAATTTAAAGGTATTATTTGAGGAATAAAAGAATATTAATTTTTTTTTAATTTAAATATGACATATTTATATTTTATATTTTAACTAATTCTTTTTCACTAAAAGTAATTGTTTGAAGTTTACTATTAAAGATTTAAAAGATCTTTACTTAAATTAGTTATTTAGTGAATTAAAATTTTTAATTCAATTAATAAAAGAACGAGGAGAAATAGATTCAATTATAATAGGTATAAACCTATGATTTGTTCCACAAATTTCAGAACATTGACCAAAAAATGTTCCCGGTCGGTTAATAAAGAAGTTAACTTGATTTAGTCGGCCAGGAGTTGCATCAGCTTTTACTCTTAAAGAAGGGATAGTTCAAGAATGAATAACATCTGCAGCAGTAATTAGTATTCGAATTTGTGTTTTTATAGGAACTACTATTTGGTTATCAACTTCTAATAAGCGAAATAAATTTATTTGATTAGAATCTTTAGGAAGTATAAATGAATCAAAAGAAATTTTTTTAAAATCTGAGTATTCATAAGACCAATATCATTGATGTCCTATAGTTTTGATAGTTAAAGTGGGTTTATTGTTTTCATCTAGTAAATATAATAGTTTTAAAGAAGGAAGTGCAATAAAAATTAAAATAATTCTAGGTAAAAGAGTTCAAATTAATTCAATTGATTGTTCTTCTATTAAATAACGATTAGTTAATTTATTTGAAAATAAAATAAACTATAAAGTATGAAATTATTGTAATAATTAAAATTAAAATAAAAATAAATAAAGTCATGAAAAAAAAAATTTGTTCCATTAAAGGAGAAGATCTATTTTGGAAATTTAATTGAGATCAAGTAGAAATTTCTAAAAAAAGTTAAACTTTATAAATGGATTTTAAGACCAATGCATTTATTCTGCCATATTAGAAATATGAAATTATGGGTATTTTTCATGAATGAATGTTCGGAAGGAGGATTATTTTGTAATCAATCAATATTAGTTCTTATTTGATTATTATAAATAATTGTTCGTTGATTAATTATTCTTTCTCATATAATGATTAATAAATATATTATACTTAGAGTGGATAAGATAGACCCCAAAGAAGATAAAATATTTCATGATAAATATCTATCAGGATAATCTGAATATCGTCGAGGTATCCCGGCAAGTCCTAAGAAATGTTGGGGGAAAAAAGTTAAATTTACTCCTAAAAATATAGAAAAAAATTGAATTTTTAATCAATTAGGATTTATTATTAGTCCAGTAAATAAAGGGTATCAATGAATGAATCCCCCAATAATTGCAAAAATAGCTCCTATAGATAAAACATAATGGAAGTGGGCAACAACATAATATGTATCATGGAGTATAATATCAATTGAAGAATTAGCTAAAATAATTCCTGAATTAATCTTGGATTATAATTAATTTTATTACCATGAATTGTAGCTAATCAACTGAAAATTTTAATTCCAGTAGGAATAGCAATAATTATAGTAGCTGATGTAAAATAAGCACGAGTATCAACGTCTATACCTACTGTAAATATATGATGTGCTCATACAATAAAACCCAAAAGTCCAATAGTTATTATAGCATAAATTATTCCTAAAAATCCAAATGATTCTT